>VYXD01001113.1:401096-501540 GCA_013397195.1 Hylia prasina | reverse complement strand
TTTTTTTTTTTTTAAGACAGAAAAAATTCAGGAAAAGGGAAAATGAAAGGGGAGAAAAAGGACCTTTCATAGAATCAGAGAGTCACCAGGTTCAAGGAGCTGTGGCTTTAAAAAAAAAATAGCAGGTATTATGAGGCTGACCGTAAAATCACAAGAGTTGGCAGGCTGACCAACAACATGTATTTAAACTAATAAATGATTGATTGTCCTGAGAATTGTATAGTATTGTTTCCTCTGTTGTTCTCCTCTTTTGTCAGCCTCTGTGTTGAACTCAATTAAGATTCTTCTATTCTGGCAGTCATTGTTGTTCCCACTCAGTGTACATCTTGTATCCTGCCTTTTCCACATGAGAGAAAGGAAAAGAAAGGCTTCACTGGGTTTTAATTTCAGATTGCATGCTCTAGTTCGTCCTGTGGCATCAGTGCAGATGCTTTTTGCCTGCTGTGTCCAGTAGCCTGGATGAGGAGGATGCTGGATCCCTCCCGGGCTCGGGGGACCTCCTGGACTCGGGCTGGAAATGGACGTGACAGAATCTGAGACATGCAAACTGTGGGTTTGGCTCCCTTGCTCCCACAAGAGGAATAAGCTTTTGAGAGAGCACTCAGCTCCTGGTACTCAGTGTCTTGAATGCTGTCTGTGGCACAGGAGGTGGTGCCTTGGTCTTGGGCAGCTGATGACCCAGAATCACAGCTCTGTGTTATCCCACAGGGTTCCACATTCAATTAAAATGCTTTAAAAATTGCCTGATTTTCCTGGCAAGTGCCATCAGTCAGACAAAGCACTGTGACTGCTCTGGCTGTGCTGCCCTGCATCCTCTGCCAAGGCTTTCTACAGGGAAAAGTGGGAAACCTAGGTTTTGCCCATGGCAGAGGTAGGTGGTAAAGTTCTCAGACAGCTGGGCTATCCTTTAAGGCTTTCAGCTTGGCAAATGAGCTTTCAGGGCTCTTAAAAGCACCAAAATTTCTAGTTCACAGGGGCACGACAATCCCTCTGCCTCTGATTTAGGTCTTTCTGAAACACCTGCCGAAAGATCATCAAAGGTAATGGATGTTTTCCCCAAGCTGTAATGCCCACTCCTGTCAAGTTCCTGGGGTGCAGAGTTAACATACCCAAGGAAAATATCTCCCACAGCAAGACCCCGTAGGACCACACGTCGCTTTTTGTATTGTAAATTTTATCAAATATGGATTCAGGAGCCATCCACTTGAGAGGAAGTCGAGCCTGGAGTAAAAGGGACAAATCTGACTATTATTTTCAAAGCCTGAAAGATTTTAATCATACATGAATCAACCATATATTGTTATGTAAATAATTACCATTCAAGCAGGAACCTGTGGGATTTCCTTACAGGCAGTCGAGATAAACCCACACTCATTCATACACTTAACAAATTGTTGGAGTAAAAGGCTGTTTTTAAAAAACATGTGGCACAAAACACGAGACATTAGAAACCTATGACCACCACCTTTTCTTTACAGGGATGTGGGAGTGTGTAGGAGCAGAGGTCTCTTGCCAGCATCATAGAGACAAGGCAGGAAGCCCTGCATCCAAGCGCCAACCATTCTGTAATGATGTTGGAGATATTCTCAGGGAAGTTTTCAGAGCCAGAATTGCAGGAGCACATCAATAACCCCTGGAGCCCCCTCAGCACAGCTTGTTGGGGTCTCCTGAGCAGTGCCAAAGCAATGTGAACATTCCCCAGCTAATTTGCAATGCTATAAACCCTGGAAGCTGTTTACAGACGTGGGAATAGCTGGCAGGTGGATGAGACCTCCAGAAGGAGACTCTCTGCATGACTTCAATGCCCACACCAAATTCCCATGGCATGGGTGGGTGCAAGCACAGTTTGCTGGCCCAGCCCTCCACAGCAGGGCTGGCAGGGCACTCACTGCCTTGCTCTCTGCAGCAGGGGCAAAAAACACACCAAGGAGGTGCTGGAGGAGCAAGTCAGCTGCCCAGGGCACCACGAGCAGGGCTTGACCCTGGCATGGGAGCTCTGGGGGTACACACCTTCTTTTGGAGGGACTGTTTTTCTTGAAGGTAGTTTACAGAGCAAGGGGATTATGGTGAACCAGCCAAGAAATGTCTAAAAACCCAAAGTATTAACAGGGCAAAGCTGTGAAGCAGTTGGCATGTCTAAGCCTCATGCCTGAGGATAGAAATACTTCCCAGACCCACAACATATCTGGACAGCTCATCTTCACATAAAAACCATTACAGCTTTTGAGCTCTTGAATTCGGGAAATATGAATGTCTACAGGACGTTTTGGTGGACAGTTTGAGCTGACATGTTATAAACATTTGGGTAAATAAACAGCATCTTGACTTACATCTCCTTTTCTCACATAATCAGGATTCTTATAAATATCTCTTGCGAGGCCAAAATCACAGATCTTCACAACATTGTTCTCAGATAAAAGGATGTTTCTGGCTGCCAGGTCACGATGAATGCACTATAATAAAACAGTTTCACAATCAAACTGCATTTCCCTATTCGTGCCCACAAATTTCCTGTCTCTCAAATCCTTTAAAATATTATGATTATTATTATTGATAAATTTAATTTTTTAGGGTAGTAGCAGCAGTAATTATTTAAAAAAAAATTACTAAGTCCAGAAAGTGACAAATTTGCAAGCCCTTTGACATTTGCAGGGAAAGAGCTGAATCATTTGGAGCTCCCTCATATATGTTGAAATTAAGGAAAAACCTACCACACCCAAAAGATCTTCCCCAAATGAATGAGCTTGACCCACTGCCTTCAGTCATGATCCTGTGTTTATGGACTGTGGATACTTGGATAAACACAGTTATATTTATAATGCCAAGAGGAAAACGGCTCTTCCTTTGGGACCTCTCCCAAGGAAGGTGTCACTACAATGTAGACATGATTTCACCTCTGAATTCTGTCCTTCTACAGTGAAAAACCCTCACTGCAAAACTCACCTTTCTGGAGGAGAGGAACTCCATGCCTCTGGCCACCTGAAAGCTGTAAGAGATCAGGTCCTCCATAGTGAGGGGCAACTTGTACAGGTCATCAGCCTCTGCAGAGGTGGGAAGCAGGGTTTGTTACAAAGATAGCTCACAGGCAGCTGCTTTCCCCCTTTCTTACAGACCCCATTATTCCCATAAAGTCAGTCTTCATGGAGGGATATTTGAAGGTCAGATACTGTCATTGGAAACAAAAATAGTGCTTGCTTTACGCCGTGTGCTTTGGACACTGCTGTGTTTTCCCCAAAGATAAGGAGCAGTCAGAAGAAACAATCACGCATTTTCCTGTCAGATTTAGTAACCCTGGAAATAATCTTTTTTTAAATCTTCTACCCTCTGGACATGACCCTCTGAGCATCTCCCACGGATGTTTATTAGGGTGATAGATGAGGAAAAAAATTTCAGGGATTCACAGTATGTTGTAAAAATATCACAGTCCGTGTAGGGACAGGAAGGAATTAATACCTACCCTCCTCGTCCTCCTCCACATCACTCAGACTTTTATCTTCCTGGAACCCAGAGCTCGCAAAGCTGTCGCTGCTGGTGACACTGGCCAGCCTTTGTTTTTTGCTTTCCAGGGGCTCAATATCCTTTTTCTCTTTCATTGGCTCTCCCTGCAGAGAGGAGTCCTTCAGACAAAAAGAGAAGAGGTGCTACATCAGGGCAGTGGAGGGGATGGGGAAGGAACCAAGTCAGACTGCTGTTGCCTTTGCCAGGCTGGCGGTCTGTGGCGTGGGTGGTCACACCTCTCAAGGGCAGGGGTGTCCAGTGCCACTGTGGCAGGCAAGGGCTGGTGGCAGAGCTGTGCTCCACCAAGGTTGTCATCCCAAGAGGGCAGAAATTTGGTGGCTTGGGGGCACCAACACATGATTTTGGGGTAACCAGGGCAGTGGGCTACCTGTGCCCAGGGAGGATGGACCTGTTTGCTGGGCTGTGGCTCATCTCAGCCATGAGCTCCTCTCAGAAATGAGGCATCTGAAAGGGCCCATTTCTCTCCAGCAGACAGAGAAGGAGCACGAAGAAGCAGGTTGGGAAGGTTGTGCCCACAGTGGAGGTATGCCAGACCTCTCAAACATCAACTTTTGGTCCCAACGTGCTTAAGCCATCTGTCTCTCGTCCCTGCACAGGGTTTTGTGGGGCCTTGTAAGCCCTTTCCATGAGGAGCAAGGGCACTTGGTGTTTGAAACAGAGCTGCTGTTGGAAGTGACTGCCTCTCTTCAATGCCTTTATCCAATGTTTTCTTCTTATGGCCAATCATGTTATGGTTTAATGGGACACATGCAACACTGTTTGGAAAAAGTTCTCTCACTGCTACCTGTAGAGAAGGTACTGGGCTGCCAGGCCGTACTCTTGCTGCCTCTTACTTTTCCTCTTGTCCTGCAGCCATCTCTATTCCCTGTGCATGCTGGTGCAGAGCCAAACTTCCACCTCCTTCCTGCCCAGGCAACCTTCCCAAGGGTGCCAGAGCACTGGGTGTGGGAAGGGGGTGTGGGAATGACTCTGCTCAGCACTGACCCTGCCCAGCCATACTCCCCGCTGAGCATCTGACTCCAACAACCATGTGTAGGAGGAGCCAGTTGCTGTGTCTCGTGGAGTAAAACATGGACAGCCTTGGGAACAGATACCCCTTTTAGAGGGGGATGTCGTCTTGAGTGAGGTCTCCCACAGAGCCCTTCCAAAAAAACTCCCTGAGATGCTGCCGAGCTTTTGGCACAACTGAACTGCTGTTCTGTATCCAGGCTCCTAAGCCTCATGTCAGAGCCCTGGATCCTTTGGAGGGTTTTTTCTGGAACAATTTGAATTTTCTGGGATATTTGGATATAGGTTTGTAATAAGAAGCATATCATGAATTTGATTCAGAGGGCTGTGAGGACAAGACTCTAATCTCTTTTCCTCTTGATAGCTCTTCTCACACAATAAGATTACTTGTAAATCTCTGAATATTCGTGTGCTTTGGGACTTGAGATTTAATTGGTATTATCTTGTTTATGCTCCCAGCAGTACTGAAATAAGTGGGCAAAACCACTTCCTTTGGCTTTGCTGACCTCAAGCTCACCGGGAATGGGTTCATCAGAAGCAGGGCAAGAGCACTTGGGGACACTTTGGATAGGATTCACTTCCCCTCGCTGTAGATGGCTCCAGCCAAATTAGTCACAGCAGTCTCCTTGAACAGTCAGGGAGAGAGAGGTGAATCCTTTCTTGGAACAACACATCCCCCACCAAACATTAATATAGGTCAGGTGAACTTCACCCAAAAGTCATTTCTCTCCTTTGGTAGAAGAGAGTCTGAGGAGACCAGCTCAGAGCTGACATTACCAACACTTACGTCAGGTGAGGTGAACCCTACCAGGACCATCTGCCTCCTCACCTTGTTAGGGCAGAAAAGATTCCTTTTGCTCTTCAGATAGTTTGATAAATTCCCATACTTGCAGTATTCAACAATCACCATCAGAGGCCCTGGGCAATTAAATTAAAAAAGAAAAAAGCATTTTGAGCAGCATAAAGCAATAAAAGGTGGCATCGGTTGTGAGAAAGAATCTTTCATGCCTGTAACTACAACTTGAGTCCAGAATAACTGACAACATGTCCTAAGAACTAGAAGGCTGGACATTATCAAAACAATACTGCTTCTGGAAATTAGGGCAGGGCCCAATTTTTGAAAGCAGGGTCTTGTGTCTGGGTCCTGAGGGACACTCTGTTTCCTCTTTGGGCAGTTCAGACTGGAGTCCCACAGCCCACACACACTTGTTGAACTAAAATAGGTGACATATCTAAAACAAACAATCTCCCATGCTGGTCTTTTGATTCTCTTAGTGCAATATCATGAAGGATTTTACAACAGCTGCATTGTGATTCATAGTTCAGGGCCAGCAACTGATATCCCTTGTTCCCAGCCTTTCCAGATCATGTTTAACTTGAGCTTGAGCAGTGGAATGAGTGAGATAAAGGAGAGCAAGTGGCATGTTCCTACGTTCACACTTCATATATTAATACTAAAAGAGAGTTTAAAGAGAGGAAATGTTTAATCACTTCATTAAATGATTAAAAATCTGTTTTTCTTTTAGTCTTCTTTTTTCACCAGCTACAGGATAAGCTCTAATATAAAAGTTACTAACTTGACCTCTGGATGAAAAAAACCATGGGTCACTGGCTGTTATTGAGAGATAATCCAAACCCATTTTCAGAGCAGTGCAGACTTTTTACCTCCATTTTTTGTGCAAGCTCCCAACAAATTCACAATGTTGAGATGATGACCAATGTGGATCAGGATTTTCAGCTCAGTCATCAGTGCTTTGTACTCACTTGCTGTGGCCCCTTCTGTAAATACAAAATACAAAAGTCAACGTGAAAAAGCAAAGTACTGGTCCTGCTGAGCTTTACCACTTCTCATTACTTTCATTCAAATAATCTCCATTACTGGATGTACTTCTTGTACCGATGTTCTCTCTATTCCTCCCTCCTCAGCATCCTCTTGGTTGCAGTTAAACCCATAAAGAGTCAGGCACTCAACTTCCTCCCAGTAGACCCTATTATATTTAGAACAGAGAGAAATTTTTTTCTTATGTGAATAGTTCTGACATTTCAGCCAAAAAAATGAAAGAACAAATAAAAAGGGATTTCAAGATTATAATTAACTCTATCTAGAATTGGTTTCATCTGACCTGACTTCAGCTATCTAAGGGTTATGTTCTAGCCTGAGCCACTCAACATCTTAAGGGGTCAGTGGCAAGAGCCAAGTGTTTCCAGAAGCTCGTGCAGCCATCATGTTTAGCCATCTGTATGAGGGAAAGATGAACTAACCCTGGGTGATGCCTGCCTGGTTCTGTTCATTATGTTAGAAGCCTGGAGATAGACCAGGGGAGTAAATATTAATTGGTTAAAGTGAAGAGACTGCACCTTACCCTTACCAGTCATGGTCAATAATAATAAGAATGACATAAGAAGTCCCTCACATAAATCAAAACCATTCTATTTAGTGTTGAGTGAAACTTTTCATTCCCCCTGAGCAAATTTTTTTTCCTGCAGAATTTATTTTTGTTAAGAATACAAGAAAAAAACCCATATTGCTTTGTGTAGACCCAAAAGGCCTTTTTCAGTTTAGTGACAACAAGAGCAAGAAGAACAGTCCTGTGGGAAAAACCCTCAAGCTAGGTCTTAAAGGGCTTGGTTTCAACATCTGAAGGGAAACAGTTTTTCTTGGTGTCCCACACAAAACTTGTCTTCCACTTGGCAATCTGCTATTTGCTTTTATGGGTGGTGACACTTCACCACCACACAGGAATTCTGTGAGGATGAGGCCTATGAATGACTGCAGAGTTCCTGGATAATCTGGTGAGGACACAAGGAATGAGGTAGATCTGCCCGTGCTTTAGGTGAGCTACTAAGGATGCCTACAGAAGATCTGGTCACCTCTGGCTCTCTTCATTGTCAGCAATGCTGAACAAGGACTCAGCTCCCCTTATGCAGGAATCTGCCTTAGGATGGGATGCACTCTTGTCTCTCATGACTGCCAGTGAAGGGCATTTGAGTGACCAACTCAGATACAAGCATCTACTCTGCACATGGCACATGTGAATCCCACCAGGAAGACTTGTAGCTGCCGTCTGCTCCCATCTATTCCAGGAGCACCCACTGCTCCCTGGCGGTGCTGGCTGGCACAAGAAGCCTGCTGATGTACATAAAGAAACCCTGAACCCAGCAGTCCACTCCAAGGACTGGAATTTGCACATAGACATCTCCTGATAAATGGTAAGTAAGTATATGTGGAGCTGGGAGCCACTGGCTACGATGGGTTCATTCAAACTATTCCTGAACAGAGTCAACCACGATCATTGGAGTTCCAAGAAGTACTGGCAGAATAGGGGATTGAAACAACACCAGTTTCAACCAGTTTCTCTGTCCTGGCAGAGAAACAACACCCAAAAGGATTAAGACAAGGATTAAAACAGATAATCAGTGCAGCATAAACTCCTGGGGCAATGCAAAAAAAAAAAAAAAAAAAAAAAAACCTCNNNAAAAAAAAAAAGCCTGCTATGATCCTTACACACACACATAAAGAAGGGAAAGCTAAATACATAGGAGGGAAGCCACCAGGTCTCTGGGTTAGGGAATTCAATCACAGCTGCTGCAGGCTATGAGTGAATATCATCCAGCTTGCTAACCATCCAAGCACCCTCTTCAAATTAACGAGGGGCTTTTGTCCTTTCTGCTCCAATGAGAAAGGTGGCTGTGAATAGCTGGGTAATGATTTTACTTTCAGATGAGCACGGGTGTATGAACAGTGCTGGCAAATCCCTTGCACAACCTGTCTGTCAGCCTCCTAAGCACCATGTGATGAGCCTGCAGCCGGTTCAGAGGGGACACACCTGCACAGCACCACCAAGATTTAAACTGCTCAATGTGTTTAGCTTAATAAAAGGGCCTTTGTAAAGAAAAATCATTATAAAATCTAATGGAGAAGGTTAGAATGAGATGCAAAAGTCAGGCATATGTGAGGGAGACATAAGGCATCTTATTTTAACAGTAAGATGATCATTCCTTTGAACAAATGGCTAAGGAAAATATGAACACTTCTATCCAAGTGTCTTCACATCAAGGTGGATATCTTATACTTCAGCTAAATTTCATTCACAGCGTTTGGTATAGGGTCAGTCTAGCATAATGGTATGACTTTTTACTGAGAATGCAATTTTTTATTTCATAGTTCCTCCATTTCATTTGTGGTGGACCTGAAACTTGACTTGTGCACATTTTGGAGGCTTCAAAAAGTTATTGTGGAAAGCTTTTGCTTTTGACAGAATTGTATAAAAAAATGTACCACTATATAAAGCGTCATTTTTTCCAATGCAGCTTTGCAGCAAGATACCTTTCAGCATTTTCACAGCAACTATTCTGCATGTTGGTGATTTCCTAATTCCAAAGGCAGATGCTTGTACCACCTTTCCAAAAGCTCCATGTCCAAGAGACTTTCCTGCAGAAAAATAAAGTGGAGAGATACATTTGGTAAAAAAGGAAAACCTGTCAGCAAATGGCTTCATAGATCATGAACTGAAGAATGTACTTTCCAATCAGGAAATGTCCTACAGGTATATTTCCAACATATAGCTAGTTTAGGTTTTTTGGTTTGTTGGGTTATTTTTAAAAGTAGGCAGTCAAACTAGAAGACAGAGTCATCAGAGGGAGCAAGTGTTAGGAGTGAAAATGTCACTGAATGAATGCAACCATTCACTGGAGGTACGCTGGCTTCAAACTTGATTTTTTCAGTCTAGCTCTGCCAGAGAAAGATTTTGCTCCTCTTTTCCCTGAGCACAGTGCACCATGCAGCAGCCTGTGGTGCTGCCAGATATGTCCTTAATAACACAGACCCTCTTTGACAATGTGTTCACATGGACAGGTCTGTCTGCCTCTGCCCTGCTGCAGAGGATGCCAAGGCTTGGTCAGGGAGTTCTTGTTAACATATCAGCTAGCAATAAGTTTTATTTTCAAGTAACTATTTTCAGATTGCTTTTGTGCTTCACCTTCAGCAGAACCCAGGTACCAAAGTGGCTAACAAGAGTGTGGCAGCAGGATCTGTGGTGTAGAGAAGAGCAGAAAATAACAGTCAGCTTTTCATATAAAAGAAAAGGATAACATGTGACGTATATCTTTTTCTCAGATATGCACATGTGACATGACCATCTCCAGAGGACAGTTTCCTATTCCTATGATGAACACTTCTTTGAGTAGCTCTCACTTGGACATATCTTGCTGGTATCTGAATGAGAGATGAATCCCACTCAGATACTTACAAGCAGAGAAAAAGAACTGCTGTCTGTACTAATTTAAATCAATGCTGCTTTTTTTATGTGCATATTGTATCTAAACTGTAATTCTCAGTATGTCTGTCAGTAGAAGCAAATATCATACATTATTAAAGCAATGGAAACATGAAGTGGAATATGCTAAGCCAAAAAAACCCCAGAAAATTATTTCCACCCTAGATGTACAAAAGTGTTGTGATTTTTTTTACATGAAATATAAACCACAAAGAACTTGATCTACATGACTGAAAAGCATCAACAGATTGACCTTGGTTTGTGAAGGGCTTAGTGTTTGATAGAGAAATACAAATGAATCAGTGTGTGTCTAAAAACCTACTGTCACCTTTTTCAGTCACTGCATACAGATTCTTCATTCAGCAGATGTATAAGGGAAGCATCATTAAGACTCAGGTCTCAGTTTTCTTAGTGAATTGATGTTTTTAGTCCTTAATGTTTTGACTGTTCGTAGTTTCTACATGAAGAACTTGCAATTTGAGGTCCTAGAAAACCCATCACACCTTTGTTTAATCCATAGCTTTAGTCTGTTTCCATCACTGTTAATTCAATTCCCACATCATGATAACCCACTTAGTCACCGCTTGGAAAACACACCAGCTCATAAAGCTGCACAAAGCTGCTAACCTTTCAGAAAGGAGAATGAGCACTGGAAACAGCACTTCCTTCTCTAAACAGCGGTGTGATTCAATGGGAAACTCTAATAACACTTGTCTTTGCTGCTCTGCTATTGTTTGTACCGTGCTGAACAGTAGCACAGGACAGGGCTGCTTTAACTTTTCAGCAAGTAGCTCAAAACTCCACAGTTTAGTATGCAATTGTGCTTATGGCTGTTCTTGTAAAAGTCCCTTCTGTTGATATACAAAGTAACTACAAAATTATTAAACAGAAGAACAGTAAGTTGCCCAAACCTCTGAGCAGTGAGTTTGTCATAGCCTTTGGGCAGCTACACTGGATGTGTTTGGGGTAATGCTCAGGGATGTGATGTTGCAGCATTTAGATCCAGACCAATGAAGCAAAGTGCTCTACTTAAGTTTTCCACACTTGACTTGGATTTACTGGGCCACTCAGAGCCCATTAAAGTGAACATGTCAAGGAGTTTTGGATCAGGAGATTTTCCTTTCAGTCCCATTTTAGCAGGGTCCTTCGAGCATGTCAGTTGCTGGACCTGGAGCATTAGCAAAGGCGCTTGCAGGCACCGCACCCCGTGTCTGTGGGAAGGCACAGGCTCAAAGGTGCGTTCATTTCTCGGGTTCCTTGCCACTGTTTGAGTCATCTGGGTTTTCCCCACATGGGTGTTTCCTGTGTAACATTTCCCCTGTGTCACATGGGACAGCTGTGCACGTGCAGGAGAGTGGGAATTGCTGTGCTCGGTGCCAGCCCTGTGGGCTGGCAGTGCACAGGAGGGAGCGGGGCTCAGGACGGCGGCTGCCACCAGCCTGTGTGACACTGCTCTGGAGCCAGCAGCCACGCTCCCCTGGGTCCTGCATCCCACTGTGTCACCTCTCCAGACTGAGAAGGTCAAGCCCAACAGTAAGGGGAGAAGAACATGACAGCTCAGCTAACACAGTGTGTTGTTGCCGACCACGCTGACAGTGATTTATAGCACCAGCATTTTTCTGTCTAATGAAAAGATGACATTTACTCCCAGTGAGACTAATCTATGCTGAGTGTTAATTACTCTGACTTCAGTGATGCCTGTATGAAATTTCCTGTAATGTCTGTACCCCTTACAGATGAAGGGAGAGTCCTGTTATATAAGCATTGCATCACAGCCGCGGGCTGTGTGTATGCATGTTGGAGGAACACACAGCAAAAGAGATGTGGGCTGAAAGGAGAGACTTCTTTGCAAAAGTTATAATAAATATGTGTCCTGGAGGATAAGTAGGTGGAAAGAGAAAAACAGTCACATCAGATGCTGGAAGGGGTTGCATTTCTAAAAATATTTTTTTAAAAACCATAGAAGCACATTTTGTGTTTGTGAGACACGGATCCTCAGAGACTGCCAAGGTTACTCAAAGACTGAGCCAGCTTCCATGGAAGCAGGACTTGCACTGAGCTAATCTCGCATACTGGACATACACAACTTCTTCAAATCTGGTTCTCATTCATTGTCAGCATTCTTTATTTGTTTACACCAGTTCTTCCACTTTTAACTCATTCTCTGGTCATCGTTTGTCACCTCTGGACTCCAAACACTAACCCTGCAAGGCATGGGTTTTTCCTTGGTGTTTACATTCCATTTCTGTTTGTTTCTTTCCCAGTGGTCATGTTGTCTGCACATCAGGCTCTTGGTCTATCGTTGTAAGAAGCTTGTCTGAAGATTGAAGTCACTCCAGCACAAGGTTCCAGCATTCCCAGAATTATGTATGACAATTACAAATTGAGAGCAATGTATTTCAGCTGTGCTTATCCACATCTGGCCACCTTGTGTCTTCTGGCAGGCAAATTAAGTGTGATCCTAATTTTGCACGTGTTAACCAAGCTCTGTCCCTGATGCCTGGGAGACAGGAGGAATCTGTTACAGCTCCTGACTAAAAGGCAAGGATTTTCTAGGCCTTGCTGTAGGACAAATGTAATGCATGCTTGAAAGAACAAACAGCACTATAGCAATGAGGCTGAGTTTATCACTGGCATTTTAATGTTGACCTTCTTGCTAAAATCTGTGTGGTTTCTGGAGGGATTCATCAACTTCAAAATAAGGTCCCTTACCCCTTCCCTTCTCATCAGCCCCACACTAGGCTTAATAAGGAATGATCCCAAACCCATGCCTTTTGCTGGGACATCTATAGGGGAGCTGGCTGTAGGCTTAAAGTTTTCAAGGGTATTTATTTATTTATGTGTGGACTTACATATCACATTCTTGCCCTTTATGGTGCAATAACACAATGTTTATAAAACTGCAGCACAGAGGGAAAACAAGGAGACTGTGCTGGAAAAAGAAGGAGAGGGAGAAACAGGAAGGGGTGCAGGATGGTTTATGAGGACCCATTTCTGCACAGGCATTTTTTCCAAGATACCAGGTTGAAGAAAGAAAAGAAAACCAGAGAATCATAGAATATCCTGGGTTGAAAGGGACCCACAAGGATCATCCTTGTAGATTAGCTCAGCCCTGGACAGAACGATTCCAAGCAGCACACCACATGCCCGTGAGTGTTGTCTAGATGCTTCTTGAACTCCATCAGGCTTGAGACTGTGACCACTTCCCTAAGGAGCCTGTTCCAGTGCCCAAACACCCTCTTGGCAAAGAACCTTTTTCTAATATCCAACCTAAACCTCCCCTGACACAGCTTCAGGCCATTCCCTTGGGTCCTGTCCCTGGGACCACAAAGAAGAGATCAGTGCCTGTCCCTCCTCTTCCCCTCATGAGGAAGTTGTAGCTGCAATGAGCTCTCCTCTCTACTCCTCTCTTCCAGGCTGAGCAAACCAAGTGACCTCAGCTGCTCCTCATACAGCTTCCCCTCCAGACCCTTCATCATTATTATAGTGAATCACCAAAATTACAGTAAATGCCAAAGGTCAGGCTCCTGAGTCTAGAGAGAGAAACATTGAAGTTGACAGTCTGATTTGGAATTATTTGGTTGCTCTTTTTGTGTCACGTTTTAAATAAATCAGTTTCCAAAATATAGAATGCATTATTCTTGTCTATATTCTCCTTCTGTAGCCAGGTGGCCACTTAATAGATGAGGGAAAGGCTGTGGATGTTATCTACCTGGACTTTAGTAAAGCCTTTGTCACTGGCTCCCACAGCTTTTTCCTGGAGTGAGCAGGTAGATTAGTTATGGATGGACTTCCATCTTAAGGGTCCTTTCCAACCATAATGATCTCGTGGTTCAATTTTCATTTTTCTACATGGAGTCCAAATATGCATGAGAAAAGTCAAGTGGACATGGTCAGTCAGTGCTAAAGGCTGTAACTCATCCACAGACCAGTGCTCTCAATGTGGACAGGTCACACCAAACCTGGCACTCAGTGTACTGAGCTGAGTGCCTAGAACTCATCCAGCTCCTCTTTAGCCACAGTTGCATCTTATTCAGTCAATCCAAACTCTATATGAACTATTCCAATATTACCTAGTTTTAGCCTTTCTCTTGCAATTTCCCACTTGCTGGCATCATAAGGTAGACGTTCACACTGCTCATCTAAGGGGACTTCATCAGGATCCATTATGATTGACAGGTAATGGTTGGTCTTCATTTCAGAGGAACGAGGCTAGAAAACAGAGACATTGCAAAATGAAAAAGAGGATTAAGGTATCTGTCAGCATCTTCTTGTTTGGATCAAGGGCTCCAAGTTCATTCTGTTCACAAGGCTGCGTGTTTCACTGCACAGTGGATGGTTTGGTTAAGCTCCCTTTGGCTTTTCTATATACTGCAAGAGTTTTTAGATAAAAGAAACTCCTTCCTCTAGCTTTCCTCCCATGTGACATACCAGTTCCTTCAATGGAATCCATGTGGGTCTCTATTAACATATGGTGTTATGACACAGGCTGTCTGCACAGTCAGGAGAAATACTTTCAGCTAGTGACTAAACATTGCTGATAAAAATAACTTTCCTTCATGATTGTGCACAGCAAGAAGTGGCCACATGCAACAGATGGAGTTCTACTGCCAGTGTTTATTTGTTCCATATATCCCACAAAAATAGGTTGTACGTGGTTAGAAATTGTGCAAGACAAGTCGTCAGGACACTGGACATTATACACTTCACAAACTGCTTCAAAACACAAATTTTTAAGATTTTTTATTTCTTTGGCATAATTTCTGAAAAAATTTCTCAAACCATTTGAGTCTGGAGGAATTTATAAATAGCTGGACTCAAACACATAATTTAAACCATAAAATTTCAAATTAATTTGCCAGTTTAGTTTCTCCTGAGCAAATGGATTATCCACTTCACTTGAGAAATATAAGGAAAGATGAATCTGATCTGAAAGTTTCCTGCAGTTCATCCATTTTGAAATATATATTCCTTCAAAGAGCATCAAGATTGCCATTCTAGTCCACTGGGCTTTTCTTGACACAGGAGTACTTATCTTTCCATAGAAAAGGTCTACTGTTTGCCATAATTTCCTGGGTATTAGTTGGAATTTATGGGAAATCTGCAGAACTGAACCTGAATGAGTTACTTTTCCTAAACTTGTGGAAATAGCACATGGACAAAGACATACAGCTACCACAAACATACAGATATAACCACATATTCTCTTTTCTATTATTTGTTTTAGCTGCCTCCTGATGCTTTCAACTTCCCTCCTCTACAGGGATATATGTGCCTAACACCTGCATTTCCAAGCATGTTTTTTTGAGAAGGATATTCCTAGCTGTGCATGCCTTGATTACAAACACAACTAGATTAAAATAACAGTAATTAACAACTGCTGTTCTAGTTGCTTTTCATCCTCCCCAAACCCATAAATTTTGTCCCAAGAAGGATGCACTGATCCTTGGGAAGAAGTCAGGAGGCTTAAAGCCTGGCTCCAAAACATCCACTAAGACTGGAAAGGACATGGAGAAGTGGGATACGAGTAGGAACAGAAACTTGTGTGGTGCTCCAGAAAGGGCATTTCTAGATAGAGATGTATGTACCAGAGTGCTCCTACCCATCACATTGGAAGAGGTTTTAAGTGGACCTATCCCAGAAAAAGTAATAGGAGAGTGGAAAGTTCAGACAGTTTCCCACAGTTCTTTCTTCAGATGCAATATCAATTTTTTGGCACAAATAGAGATTTGAAGCAACATTTTCAATGATGAAAAATTGTTAAGGATGTATTCTGTCCCTGTGTGCATCACAGAGAGGCTTTAAGAAAATGCTCTTGGAGAGCATCTTTTTTTCTCTGTTGTGGCAACATAATTTGTATCTAAAATTTAATTCAGAGATAATTCCAGACATAAATCTTTGAGAGTAAGGGTTTATAAGAGAAACACAGAGAAGACCATAAACATAGACTAACACTAGCTGGAAAGGCTCATCTGGAAAGTTGCCTTAACATGTCATTTAGTTAAAGTCCCTTGTTCTACAGTGATGATATTTTTATTATCCTTTAACGATCTAACAATTTTTGGTCTCATAAAAAAATAAAATAAAAAAGATCCGCAACCCCTTGCTACATTTAAAGCTTGCTTTTTCCCAAGATTTGCAGTCACATTAAAACTTGCTTGAGCACTCAGTACTGGTCCCTCTTGCCTTGTAATTTCTCTTACAGCTATGAAGTTTCTCCACAGCTTCAGCTGACCTCTGCTTTCCTTTTCCCCAGACTCCCACGCATTTCTCCTCACTAAAGCTTGCAGCAGTAGGAATGCAGGCAGAGTGACTGCTGCTGCCATACCACCCTGATTTGGAAGTCTGGTTCTGCTTTCTCATCAGTCAAGAGGAGTTCTTGGTACCCAGCCTAAGATACCTGCAGGCCTTAATGCAGGTTGAGATAAAATGGCCTGTCAGGGTGCAGTGGACCTTCAGGAAGCATCCCCCAGCCAGCTGGGACGTGCCCAGCTGTGGTGGCTGTGAGCAGATCCCCGTGGTGCTGCCCTGGGCTGATGGTGGTGTGGGAGTGGGGAGAGGGGGGCACGCAGCCATTTCTCAGCTCATGTCTTGCAGTGCCCCAGTACCTTCCCTCAAATCCATCTGCTCCTACAGGTTACACTGAGATCTTCCTGCATGACTGAGATGTATTTTCTGCTTGGGAAAGCTGCTGTGGTTTAGCCTGCACACATCACACAATGCAGACAGGGTGCTGTCAGCGAAAAGGGGTTTTAAACCATCACAGTCAGCCTTGGACAAGAAGGAGGGTCAGCTGCAGGGGCAGTTAAATTTATCATGTTGGTACAGGATCATCTGCTCTAGAAGCTGCACCATCAAAACTCCTTCAGCAAAATATCACTTTGGAAGTGATGTAATTACACCAGACACTGTGTGAACCAGACCCCAGCACATTCTGTGAAGATCTGTCATTCCCACTCACTCAGATCTTCAAAGACATTAGGATGCCAAACCTCCACAGTTTTTATAAGGGAATGAGGATGCCTTTGGTGTGAGTCAGGCACCCAAATCCTTGTGAGCCTCAGAGCCTTGTCCCCACCAGGGCTTTCCTTTCTGGCTTACTCATACTCAGCCTTGCAAGTCACAGTTCTCCAGCATCCATCATCAGCCTGGTTATTGCACCAGGAACAAGAGTGTCAAAGAATTATAGACTCATGAGATATTCTGAGTTGGAAGGGACCCACAAGGATCATCAAAGTTCAATTCTTTGGACAGGATATCCCCAAGAGTCATGCCATGTGCCTGAGAGTGTTGTCCCAACACTCCTTGAACTCTGGCAGACTTGGTACTATCAAAGTGAAACAGAATTTTTCTTTGGTAGGCTCGGCAATCCCAGCAGCCTGGGAAAAATTTTCTGACATGAGCAAAGGGCTGCCAAGCAGAGGCAGGTGCCACAGGGAGATCCCTGTCTGTTCTTACCCTCTTCAGCTTGCGAATGAAGAGGGTCAACAGGAGCCAGAACAGCATCGCAGCCACACAGGTACAGGTCAGAGTTATCAACTCCAGGTTTGACCTCTCCGATATGCCTGGGAAAATCAAGTGGGAAACATGTTAGAAAATGACCTGCAAACCAAGGGCACTTCATGTTATTTTTTGCCATTAAAATAAAATACCAGGAAGGACCGGCTCTTTTCAATGGGGTATTAATCTCTGTTTGGTCTGGCTCACAGAGCCAAAAAGAAAAGGTCTCCTGCAGCCTCAGGAGAGGACCAGGCTGCAGAGAGGGGATGGCTCTGCTGGACTTTTCGCACAGAGGTGTGAGAGCTGCTGCTAAGGTGCAGGAGAAGCTCCTGGGAGGGCTTGTGCTGGTGTAGGAACCAGTGACTCCAAGTGGGACCCAGGGCACGTTGCAGTGCTGCTGCTTGGGGTTTGCTGTCCAAGACTTGATGCCTTTCCTTATCCACTTCTCAGAGAGCTCTTCCCTGCTGGTGGCTGAGCCCTTCAGCCTGCACCTTCATCCCAGACATGCTGTGAACCCTCCAGCCCTCACCAAAAACATCACTGGGGTGACCTGGGGATTCTCTTGGAGACTCATGGTGATGCCAGCAGGAGTCCACAAGCTCTTCTTCCCATGGCTTGGATGGATCTGATCTGTCAGCGGGGGGCTCAGCTCACACACAGCATAGTACTGGGGTCATGAGCCTCCTGCCCATGGGGCAGAAACCTAGGGCATATGACCTGGCCTCCCTCCAATCCACTGCTCCCCTGGAAGGCTCTGTGCCCTCAGGCCTCCTGCCAGTCACACCAGCAGCACATGGCCAGGCTCCCTGGGGGAACAGCAGCACCCCAGAGAACCCAGATGACAGGGAGCTGGGAGACCTCTGGAAACCAGGGAGCAGATTAAGCACAGAAAAGGAAAAGCAAAAGCGACAACAACTGAAAATGAAGCAGCAAGAAAACATGGACACTAGAAATCTGGAAAGTATTAGAGCCCACTGACAGATCTTTAAAAAAGCCAAAATAAAACTCACTTCAGACTGCTAAAATAGTTTCAGAGCAGTTTGTTTTGCAAATCCTGTGATCGCATCAAAATCCCACACTTCCCACAATATGTTTTCCATCTGATTGGTAGAAAATGCAAAAAGAACCATCATATCCTGCCTCTTATTCTGACATACCCTCTAGAGAGGGTAAATGAGAGAACAAGGAGGAGTAATTCTGAACATGATTTCACAGTAGTTTTGTCAACTGCACTTGCAGAGTTTCAGAGCCTGGCAGCTTGGTGTAACTCCTGACAAATGAGAAAGGCATGGTTGTATCTCAGTGGTGGGTTTACTGGGTAATCCAGAGGGATGTGATGCCTGGTTTTAGGCAAAAGGCTACACAGCTTTGTTCAGAGGCTGTATTACTTAATTAGCATAATGTCTTCCCTCCCTAAAAACGATAATCACATTTGTATTCATGGCCCATATCTAAGATTTCCCTGGCATGTCCATTCTGGAGCTTTGAGAATAAAGCTCATTGAGGAAAAACATGGGTGCAACTATGAATGGAGATACAATAGTCTCCAGAAATACCAAGAGAGTTCTTTTTTCACAAGTATTTTTTAAGTACTTGATTTAGATATGGAACATGATAGCATAAATAATACAGCCTAATGCAGCTTGCCTATTCTCTGGCATCAGCATTTCCTTTTTCATAAGGATAGTCTCCTCTTCCTTCTTTGCAGCACTCCTGCAAATGGCAGATAATAGTTTCTGATATTTATTCAGCAAAACCTGGAGGGGCTGAAGGTTCATTGGTTGCCACAATTTCCTATGGCAGGACATGGAACACCCACAAGGTACAGCCAGGCCTGGGGTGGAAGACAGCAACCCTCTAACCACTAGAGTAGGTGCCCAGGAGTCAGCAAAGAGATGCAAAGGTGCTGTCTTTGAAATGTTTGAGTAAATGTAGGCAACCAGAAAGCATTCCTCCAGCTGGGCTGGGTTATCAAATGCCAGAGTCCTAGTCTTGCTGAAAGCCTTGAAGTCAGAGCTCTCCGAATGTCTCTCAGCTGGGTAGAAAAAGGTTTCATTTGAGGCAGAACATGCAGAAACAGTCAGAAGAGCCCTCAGGATTAGCAAAGTTTGGTGAGGCTGTAAGCAGTACTAAATCCCTCTCTCTGCCTGGTAGCTGAAGATTTCAGGCATCCCCTTACAGCCCCATCCCAGACCTTTACTCACCAGACGCCTCATTGCACAAAGACCTTTTTGTGTGCAACTCTGTCCCATCTGCCTGACTCTGCCCCAAGCAGCACCCCCCTTTCTCCTCCAGAGCCCCTCCAAAACCCCCCTGCGCCACCCCACGTCTGCAGGACTGCAGAGGGGTGAGGAGGGGGGCGAATGCTGCCACCAGCAGCAGCTTCTCTCTTTCAGCAGCAACAGAAGCCACCAGAACCATGCAAGTATGCCAGATTGAGAGCCTGGATTAATCTGCTGATCCCTCCAGCTACAAGCTCAAACCTTTGGCTGATATGGGCTTTCTCATTAGGATTTCAGCTCTAAACACCTAAACATTGCAGAGAAGCTCAGGTGTCAGCCAGGGAAAAAGCAATGCCTGGGGCAACAACACTTATCTGCTGCACCTAAAGCATCCCTCACCCCTACCCCAATGGGATCCACCCTGCTTAATCCATGTGATCTCACAATCACAGCACTGAGGCACTGGGATGAGTGCTCAGAGATGCTGAGGAATGTCCATCCTCAGAGGTTGTTATAGCTTAACCAGACCATTGGTGATGACCCTTGTTTGAACTGAGGTTGAACTATTGACCACCAGGACTCCATTCCAACCCTCTTTAGTGGACTTCTGAGGTAACAGGAGTCTTAGTGTCCCCTGATTTCCGCCTGTAATCTTGCAAACTGAAGTCATTATCCAGGCTGAATTATGTTTAGTAGCTGTGGGTATTCCAGTTAAACTTCATGGAGAAGTCCCGATGACTTCAGCATGTTTCAAAAGGCACAACAACTTTTTGAGATACAAAGTCAGTGTTGTTAGGTAGGTAGGTAGGTAGATAGATAGACTGATTGATTGATTGATTGATAGAAAGATAGAACAGTTATTTAAAAGAATTCATCTAAATAAAAGCTATTTTAAAAGCTAACATCATTTTCATAGTGTCAGAATAGTTCAGTAAATATTTAAGAAATGAGATGTTCTCCTTTTCATCAGCAGAATTCACATTATCAGACATCAACTTTAAGACAGGGCACATTGCCATATTCCTTTGCTTGTTATATGTCCATATTTCAGTGAGCATGAGCTGTAAAAGGTACTCCTTCCTTTATCTATGCATCTCCTTCAAAGCAGCACCTCTGCAACTAACTGTATCCCTGGGGCTGCAAGGGTCCTCAGTAGGGGAAGCAGGCTTCTGTGGCAATTCTGCAAACATGCTGACCCCCCCAAAAAAGCTGCCCAAGAGTCTGTGTTCCCCACATGCCCAGCAGCATTTCTGCCCAGACTTTTAGGGATACAGTCCCCGCCACCTGCTGGGTGCTCTGACAGCCATTTGCTGTTTCTATTCTGTCCTTGCAGATTTTCTGCCTCTTCAGTTCCTCAGCCAAGAGCAAGCAGAGAGATTGCTCTGACATGCCTACAGACATGGTCCTTCTTCTCCACAGACAGTCCAACAACACCTGCTTCCAAACCAAACACAGCCTGCACTTATTTAAAAACATGCCTTTGATTCCAGCATCCATTCATCCATCTCGGACACAAAAATAACACATTGTTTTATCTGTGAGTATAGGAATGTTTTTTCAGAGGAAATAAAGAGAGCAGACTGTTTCCTTCCTGACTTATTCAGAAACTGCTCTTCCAGTCTGCTGAACGTGGCCATCAACACGAGGCGCTGCTCTGTTCCCTTTTGATCTGCAGCCCCATGTTCTGAGAGTCCCAGGGCAGAGGCAAGGCTTTGGCGCTCACAGCAGCAGGCACAGGGCCTGTGTTTCTCAGAAAGACAAGAAAGTAGCAAAGCTTAGAGAAAGCCCCACATTCATGGCCTGATCTTGTCCCGCCAGGCTCAGGGATGAGGTGGGAGGTTGCCATTTCCTGGGAGAGGGACAGACACTCCAGAACAGTGAAGGAATGAGCAAAAAACCCTCTAGTGACGTCCCTTCAAGTAGTAGGAAAAGACTGGAAAGACACTTTCCTTGATTGTAGTAGATAAGACAAACTGTCTCTCTTTTTATCATCCAGTGTAGAACCCATAAATTTTAATGTGGTAGTCTTCATCTCCTGCTCCAGCAGAAGTCATACAAGAACATTGCTTGTGGTCCCTCAGGACACATAACCACAGGAGGAACCCTCCTGGCTGCTCTCTTCCCTCTCCTCTGGACTAGGATATTAGCCATCTGACAGAATGCTTGTGGTTGTAATAAACAACCAAGCTTCAATTATGTTAAAAATCAATACAATAATGAATTACATTGTCCAGGACTATGAATTAGTGGGATGATTTGAACAGCAAGAGGCTGGCACAAATTATCCATTTAGCTGCTACAGCAGCTGCAAAAACCTCAGTATTATCAGGTCACTTAGAGGGAGGGGACTCTGCTACTCTACTCTACTCTACTCTACTGTTGTGAGACCCCAACTGGAATGCTGCATCCAGCTATGGGGCCCCTAACATAAGAATGATGTGGATCTTTTGGAGTGAGTCCAGAGGGCCACAAAGATGACCAGAGGGCTGAAGCACTTCTCCTATGAAGACAGGTTGAGACAGCTGGAATTGTTCAGCCTGGAGAGGAGAAGGCTCCAGGGAGACCTTTTGACAGTTTTCCATAGAGAGCTAGAGAGTCACTTCTTCCAGGGAGTAGAGTGATAGGACAAGGGAGAGTGGTTTCACACTGAAAGAGGACAGGTTTAGATTAGATATTCGGAAGAAATTTTTTACTCTGAGGGTGATGAGGCCCTGGCACAGGTTTCCCAGGGAAGTTCTGGGTGCCACATCCCTGGAAGTGTTCATGGCTGGGTTGGAGGGGGCTTTGAGAAACCTCGTCTGGTGGAGGTGTTCTTGCCTTCCACTAGACCAGGCTAGAGCTGGATAGAGGATATTTAAGGATAGGACTGAATAGAAGATATTTAAGGATTCTTCCAATGCAGACCATTCTATGATTCTATAATTATTATGTGGATAGGTGTTTCAACTTCTCCGTTTCACCAGTTAGTCCAGCCTGCATGTATATATACTTATCCCTGACCTTTTAAAGCAAAACATCATTGTATCATCACCATTAACTCTGACTGCTTACATACTCATGGCAAAAAATCAATACTGAGAAGTATTCAGACACATTTAACAATTACATGACAGCATCCACAAACATATAATCTCTGCCTAAGAGGCCTGGTGATATTCAAATTGTGTTCTATAAAGAGCAACTAAATGCATCTATGACTACTTACTTAACACCAGGTCAGTAAAATGGATTATGTGAAATTTAATGCGTGCATGACGCTGACTTATATGGAGAAGGTCAACCTACTTCTCTAATCTCATAATTCATGAGCCAAAAGGGTACTCAATGAAACTAAAAGGTCACTTAATAAACTTTTTTTTTATTCAATGTAAAATTAATTTATAGAAATCACTGCCACAGGCATGAGTTGAGATTTTCAGAAGGCAAAACAATGCTGGACATTTAAATGAATAGCAAGATAACTCAAGTAATGGTTACAGAAATAACTAAATCAATAACTACATTGTAGTAGTACTGGGCTGAAATCTTCCAGTCTGATTCGGCAGTTCACTTTACACCGAAAATAAACATATGAGAATATCCCAGCCCTCTAATTTCTATGTAATTAACGTGAAATGGGGAAGTATGTGGGTAGGAGAGTGTTACTTACTCTGTTTTTTGTTTGTTTTGCTGATACTAAATTTACATTTGTCTTCTACCCTGACCTGATCTTTGTTGGGTTGAAGCAATTCTTCTTTTTAGGTCAGTGTAAACACACTCTGAGTTAGCATTTCCTGCTGGGCTTCCTTTCCAACCTGGTATGCTTCCCTTCCTAGGACTTCCTTCAGATTGCTTCAGAGATCACCAGAGGAGTCCCAGGTCATACCCCTGCCCTTCCAGCCTGAGAACATCACTCTGGAAGGCTTTCTCTTCCATTTAGTGTGGTGCTTTACCTTGTACCGTGACATACGCCGCACTCTCCACGGACCCTTTCAAGTTGGTGGCTATACACTGGTAAAGTCCTTCATCCTCCTCTTTCACTCTTTCAATAAACAGCATTCGGCTTCCGGGCCCTAAAATTATTCCTGTGAAATGAAATATTTTGCAATGAGAGGGAGCCAGGATATAAACAAAAACTGGCCCTTGTGTAATAAGATCTGCTTCAAGTTCTTCTCGAAAGAAATCTGAGCCACAGACTGCACGGCACAATATTATCTGCAGGAAAGCCAAACTTGGACGCCTTGTGAGTCTCTTGGAAATCAGTGTTTACAAAGCACTTGTGTGAGTCAAAAAGCTCAGCCTAAGGGAGTGATCTTGGAAGTACTTGGTACTGTTTATGTTGATAGCACTGTGCCTATGCGTTCATCCAGGTGAGCACTTTAGCATGTCGGCAGCTTTCGGAAAAAGGATAATCTGATTACTACACTTACAGGCCCAGGTCTGCCCCAGAAGCAGATCAAGCTTAGAGCCCTTCCAAAAGCCATTCAGACTGTCCCTATGGGCAGCAGATCTGCCCCAAATCTCACCTGCCCATGTGGCATGGAACAATGGGCTCCTTTGCAAAGGGGTTCCAGATAATGCAAAGACAACTCCCATGAGGTGTACCCTAAGGCATAGGAGTTATCTGAAGTTCTAACATCTTGTTTATTCCAGCTAGCTCAACCCAGAAGACAGCCTGGACAATACTCCAAGAAACAAGGAAGAGGCAGGGAGCAGATTTGGCCTCAGGATTGCTGCTAAGGCACCTTCCAGCCAGGAAATGTGCACTCAAGTACACACTTGTGTTTGGCTCCATCAGAAATACAGTCCCATCAAAATGTATTCCCACCATCTATTTCAGGCACCTAACTGAAGTGCTATGACCTACCCTCTGGAGACCTCTCCCTGGCTCCTAATTCTCTGTTGCATTACACCCAAGGTAGACACATAACATTCATTTTGGAAGAGAATGTTATTAATGCATATTACAGTGACGTGATCATTGTAAAGCTTTATGGAATTTGTCTCTAGATTAAGCTTAGAGCCTGGGCTGCAAGTTTGCACAGGCTTAAAACTCAGTTGGAGAAATCCTCAGAATTTTTTCCAGTTGTTTCTATTCATGCTATAGTAATTTCCAATAATTCAGGACACAGCCATAACAACAAACTTTCTAAAACCTTCTGTAGAAGACTTCACTTTAAATTCAAGTTCCTATAGGCCAAACTGCCTTCAACATTTTTGCTGAGTGTATTAACACTATCTCAGTGTGTGCTTCTGAACCAAATGTTCATGAATTCCCATGAGAAAGGTTTTGCCTTTTCCTCTGTCACTGATTTCCATCTGAAATATCCAAGGAACACTTCCATGACTGTGGTGCCAGCACCTGGACATTTAGTCTTAGTTGATCTTTGAAGTCACATTCCAGAAACAGCAGTAAACAGCTCCCAAAGTTTTTCTGTTGTTGCAACATGCCACCTGGGAAGCTGTTCCTTTCTGTTTCATGAGACCTGGATTCCTCTGCTGCCAGTAGATGCATTTGGATTTTAGACACCCCAGACGTGGATTTAGTCTTCTGGATAGCTTTTGACTCATGAAAAGACTTTGAGTGCTTGACTATAGACTCCTGCTGGTACTTCCATACACATCACAAGAGCTTGGTTTTCTCTTGCCTAGTTATCTGCTGGCCAAGACACCTGATCCTTCGGCTCCCTCTATAACAAATGGAGGGAAATATGTTTCTCTGGAGATGACTCTTATAAGATGAAAATCTTTTCACCAATTCCATAGACACCTGTTGTGTCTAGATCTCCAGCCTGGCTCATGCTTTGGAGTGAGACAGAATAACCTGGAGCGCCTGGGTTGCTGCCTGACTGCCTTCCTTACATCTAGGTACTGATGCCAATGACTCTGCAAACGGCTACCTAAGGCAGATGGGTAAATAAAAAGCCTGCTGTAAGATGTAGGTGAGTACATAAAGCTCTCACCTGGTTCTTGCTGTATTTCCTCATGGTTTTTAAACCAGGATATCTGGGGCTCAGGAATACCACGAACCTGGCACTCCAATATGGCAGAGTTACTGGCGTTCACTGTCTGATCCGTAAGCTGCCGCAGCAGGGCTGGTGCCTCTTGAGCTATAAGACAAAACAACACCTTTGTTTTACATTCTTGTAATGGTGGGGATTTAGTTATTTCCCCTACACTCATTTTACTGGTGTTAGAGATTGCTACGCCTGTTCTACCAAGTTCATTTTTCACTGATTTTATTTACTGCTCTACTTTTCTCAGGAGGGTTTGGTGTGTGCAGAGAGCTCCCATTACTCAGCAAAAGTATGCTATGGTGACCAGTGAAGAGCCAGTGATGACAGTGTTCAAAAGATTTTCTCAGTTCCGTGGCCACACTTGTTTATATAGAAAGCAATGACTTTCTATGAAAGCTCAGTTTTTCATCATCAAAAGAAACAAATTGTGACACTGAGGATTTGAAGAATCATCAGGACACCCTTGTAGCAGAGTATCTTTGTGTTGCTGATAGCACTTTGCAGCTCCGTACACCATGATGTCTGTGAATGTGACTTCGATGACTTATTATTTTAAAGAGTACAGGTAAAAATCATATTCAGTAAACTCACATAATCAAAAACCAGTAATCATGAGCACAGAAGTATTGTACCAAAGTCTTCATAAATAATTCCACTTTAGCATTTCACATATTTGGCTGAACATAACCAGGCCTGGCCAAACCACACCACAGCATTTCAAAAACACTACAAACATCATGTTAAAATCATCCCTGAAAGAAACAAAACAATCTCATGATTGTTTCAACCCTTTGCCACTCCTTCCCTCAGTTAATACAGTGCTGAAGGCTGTACAAAGGTCAAGATATTTACAACATTTATGCACTTCATATGACAACATCTTTCATTCACATTTGCAACCCTCACGTAATTATTTTTGGTATTTTGGTCCATTTAAAGAGGTGATGGAGAATTCAGGGAGCTCCTGAGCAGTGTCACATGTGGAAATGCTCTGAAGATTCCCTCAAATTCCCCAATTATTCACAGTCTTTCCCTTCAAGGACCCTGCCAGAATCAGCAATGAATAACATGGTAATACACACATTCCAAATATGAAATAAAGCAAAAAAACTTATTTGCAAGTATTTTCTTTCAAGCTGCAACAGATGCCAATACACCAAGTTCAGTATTAGCTGAATTTCTGATATTCTGTGTTTGGAAGATTATTCTTCATCCTTCCAGGAAAACTAGCCATCAGACATTTCCATCTTCATAATTATTCTGTTAATTATTCATAAATAAAAACTCTCCAGAAATATTAAACCCCTATGTACCACCAGCTTATGCGGTGTGCACGAGCCCCACAGCACTAAAGGCACTTTTAAAGTGAGCTCCCTTTGCAATGCCCTTACCCCTTGAAATTAATTCCAACATAGTCATGACTTGGCAATGACTGTGGCTTTTGGGCTTTTCTGAGCTGCAAGCCAGTAATTTCTACAGGCAATGATATTTGTTGTTTAGAGCCTGGTAGGCAATTTGTTCTCTCTTCCCAAACAGCATTGTTTATGAGAGACACTATAAATTCTTCATCACACACCTACACAGTGACATAGTCTACTACAGTTGCCTTGCAGCCAGGAAGACTGCCCTCTTCTCTTTGATATCTCTCCTCGATTTTTGTTCAGTTCTCATTTTTCACCACACTGTGAACAGTTATGGTCTGAGGCATGTCCAGATACACGTGCTGAGAAGAACTCCACATCTATCAACAGTTCCTGACAGACACCCCAGCCCAGACATTCAAAATGAAGGTGGACAAGATGACACAACAAAGGCAAATCACACGTTCTTTGAGTTGTGATTAATTTTAATTTGTTTACAGCCATACACTAGAGATGGGATTTCATATTAAGAGAAACTTTTTTTGCTTAAAACTTAAGTCATCATTCACATACTTTCAATAATTTCTCTGCTACAATCAGCTGAGTTTTCAAGGACTTGGTCAACCTGAGGATTATTCTCTTTTGCAAACCACCTCTTTTCTCCCATTCATTTTTGCAGTGAAGCCAAGGGGGAGAGTTTCCAATGTCCCACTCTGCTCACTCCAAAGGCAAGGGGCTAGCCTGGCCACCAGCACAGTGTGGGGCTCAGTGCCCAGGGCAGCCCCCCAGACCTGACCCCAGCCTTTGTGCTTGCCCAGAAATGCTGCCTTGCTGGCCAAACTCTGCTCTCAGTTACTCTGAGGAACTTCATGGTAGGCAGAATTTGGCGGAGGGGAGTGACAGTGGGGTCACAGAGGGGAGAAGAGGACAGTGGTGTCAGAGTACTTGTCTGACCTGGGGTGGTAGGGAGGGGAAATCTGCATTTTTAAAAGCAAACAAAGGGAAAATATTACAATTCATTAATTTTCAGGTTTACATTCACATTCCATCCATTTTTGCCCTTTGTTACGATTATGTTGTCTGTTCACTTATTTTTTATTAATCCATACAAAAATATAAATACAAGCTTTATTTTAAACACTTAAAAAAAAAAGAAGAAGAAATATAATTCACACCTTTCTCCCTAAATAATATATTACACAATAGAAGGCAGAGGAACTCCCCAAACCCATGAGATTCTCCAGTCATCCGAGGACATCAAAAGTGACATCAGTAGTTTTTATCTTGCCACCAAGAACTGTTTTCCTCAAAGGTTTCCAGTGGGCTTTTTCTGTGCCTTCCAACACGGACAGCCACATTGGGATGTTATGACATCCTTGCACAGCGTGGCCCCCTGAGTGCTGGTCGAGGCCAGGCTGGTGGGACCTTCCCTCAGCAGTGACATACATCATTGCAATGCACAACAATTTGACACAAGAACAGCCTAATTGCCACATCTTTTTTTTTTTTTTTTTTTTTTTTTTTTTTTTTTTTTCCCCCAAACTCATATTGCCTGGCAACTGGCTGCTACAAATCATTGTGCTTTGGCTCCCAAGGCCATGGAAAATTCATAATGTCCTGTCATCACCACCCACCTTGCCATCAAATGTCTTCCCACAAAATACCCTAGGAAAAAAGGGGATTCTGTATTGTAGTTCTTCTGAAGAATTGCAAATGCTAAAGAGTGCGCTTGCTCCATTTTTAAGCAGTTGCCAATGACTTCACTTGCATTTTAGGCATGTTTTAGGAAAAAAGGAGAGCCTGATCCCTCTGCAAGAACACATTGTTTCTGGGAGCCATCACGGTAATAATGAACAAAAGAGTTACTGTATACAAGCAGGCTATAGGTGACATTTCAAGATATAAATGATTATTCTTTTCTTTACTCTGACAACTTCCAGGTTATCAATTGTTTTCTAAGCATTTTAGGCTCCATGAAACTGGCATTATGGGGAAATGCTATTGTTTACCCTTTCACACTTGACAAAAGCAATTCCCACGTGAAAGGCAAGTTTAGCCGTGGGACACGGTCTCGATACCTAAAGGAGGAAATAGTCTGGTGAGTTCCCAAGCGTAAGAAACTGTCATGTTGTCACCCTCTATTTTAAAAGCACAGCCACTTTGTTCCTTTGCTGTAGCTATTTTGGTCATTGTGGTCTGTTTTGTTATGGCTTATGTAAATGCTATATAAATGATCGATCATAAATGTAACCAAAAATAATAAAAGCTATGTATTGTAAAAAAATAAAGTTATCAGATCTATTAAAAATAGTAACTTCTTCCTTATACAGAATTTATAGCACACAGAAACATCTCATAGCAAATCATGACAAAGGAAAAGGGGAAATGCTCACAAGGAATTCTTGGGTTGCCCTTAATTGTCCTTCAGCAGTTTTGCTGGTTCTTAATCCCCATAATAAATCCAATTGTCATTTGCATACCAAAAGCAATGAATATTTTTAATGGCTTCAATTTTGATTTGTATTTTAAAAATGTACTAACTAACCGTGCTGGCTAAAACCTTATCAGTCATGTTAGTGTAACATTCCTCATTTAATAAAATAATTACACCATTACAAACTCCTGAATCTTCAGGCCAGAAGCAACACTCACACTTTTATCAGTAGTTTTTTTACATTAGTGCAGAACTGACTTTAAAAATTGACCAACACAGCAACTGGAAGTCTACCTGGATTTATTTGGAGAAACATGGTTCATGTCTGTCAGTTGTAAAATCATCATTATTATAAATGATATGATAGGTCTGTGCATTATATCAACATTTTTATTCCTTCCCTGCATACTTCTTTTAGAAGATACTTTTTTAAGATTAATGTACTTTAGTGTAGAAAATAATTTCAAATAAATAAGTATTAGAACTTGCTCAGCAGGTAATATTTATAAGTCCATCGAGATCAGATTAAAATAAAAAATATGTAGTCCAGTCAATCTCAAACTGAATTGTGCTTATTCTGCACATTCAAGTTAGCTTATTAAATGTCCATTGTTGACTGAAAACAGCAGTTTTTAAAGTTAATCAGTTTATTCAGCTTTGACACTTTTGATGAGGCCGATATCAAAGCGGAAGAAAAGATTGATCCAAAGTTTTCCTTATTGCTCAGTAGGAAACAGCAAGAGAAAAAATAACGACACGTAAAATGTAGCACAGGGGATCTTCCAAACCCCAGCTTCCATGTGCCTTTCCAAAGCAGAAAACACCCGTCTGAACTCAACTGGAAGCTCACGCATTAGGATTTTGTTTGCTATTCCTCCTATTTCCAACCCATGGGGAAATGAGCACCACCTCAGGGCTTGAAAGGTAGCAACAGTAATAAAAAAAATCAAGATGATATGAGACATCTCTTACTGTTTAATGAGTCCTTTAATGTTTTACATTGCTTTGTGTTGTACAATCATTCCTTGTGCTTTTATATTTGAGGATCCGAGAGTAAACAGCCTTTTTGTTGCAGTGCTCACCTCTGATTGTAACGTCTTTCATTTGAAGCACTTCTTTCCCCGTGTATATGTTCCTTGCTCGGCAGCCATAGGTGCCTGAGTGTGCCAGGGAAACGTTTTTGATGGTCAGAGTGAGGGTGATGGAGTACTCCCTGTTGTGAGACTTCTTTGCTTTCGTTTGATTGTTGACTGTCCTAGGCAAAATCCAAGCAATGTCTTTGTACAGGAATTTGTTGGCTGAACAGGACAATACCAAATTCTCTCCTTCAATGGGCATTTTTTCCAAACTGATATGGAATCCACTTGGTACATCTGTCAAAAATCAAGAACACTTTTTAGTTTATTTTAAACTAATGAGCCAAAATTAACACAGCATATATTTTCCCCTTTATCAGGAAGTCTTTGAACTAATCAATGTCATTGTCTTCCTGCTCAGGCGTGTAATCTTTCCTTTTATACACTCAGCTCCAGCTATCCTTATAATTTGTCTTAGAGCTATGATACACTTGGCCTCAGACATCAGTTGGTGTAAACTGAAGATGCTCTTGGAAGTAATGAGTTTGTATAAATCTTATGCCAAGTTAAGACAGACTGGGGCAAGGTACCAAAAGCAGAATTATTTAAAGAGAGCACAGTTGGACTATGAAAAAGGAGGAATATTCTGATCAGGGCTCCAGCTTGTGAACTGCATAAGAGAAAGGGAATCTCAAGAGGGCAGTATAAAAATACTGCATTTCATCATGCTTGTTATACTGTTTTCTTGTTATTCACAAGTATTCAGGTAAAATATGTCTATTTCTTAAAAATGCTTCAAGTCCTGAGAAATTCAAACATCTGTGATCACATGCCTGAGATTTCCCTTGGAACAGAGGTGTTTATCCTCCCTGCATTTAAAGCCTACCAGCCACCCAAGAGGTAAGCAGAAGCAGTCCCCTCTGCCCTGGGTGCCCAGCTGTGTGTGGGCAGCTCCAGGATGTTTTTTCAGGTGGCTTGGCATTAACACAGGTGAAAGATATTTTCATCTGAGAGAAACCAAGGATCATTGCGCTAACAATTTACTAAATGTAGACATGGGTTAAGTTTTCATTTCATAGCAGAGGGTTCAGGCAGGAGTAATTTAGCTAACAAGGTAGAAAGCCCTGCTTAAAAAAGGCCTATTTGCAGTTTATTTAATGTCACTTCCAACTTCCTCCCCCTGGGGAGTGGTGCAGAGCTGTGGTGGTATCGGCTGCCTCCACCTGGGGCTCGTCCCTCCAGTGAGGCACTCACACCACTGACCTCAGTGAAAGTAGAAGTAAGTTCCTGAGAGAAACCACTTCCAAGTTTTACCCTGAGAATGCAACCTCTCTTGGTTTATTTGTAGCCAATATTCTGATAAACTCATTTCCTTCTTCTCGGTCAAATGACATAGACTGTGGCCATTTTCAATTGTTCTTTCACTACTATTTGCTACGGCACTTGGCTGTAAACTTGACTTGAAATCCCAAGAATGGCTTCTTCTTTCATAAGGGAGAATTATACCGTCTTTTCTTGTTTCTTAGATCATGAACAGCTCAATGCTGTCTTCCATTCAGTTCATTCTTACCAGTGTTGCTTCAGGTTTAATGTCACTTCAGCAGGCATATGTAAAAAGTACCTTTCAAGTGAATAATATCCCACATATTCTTTCATTAACCTCTCTCATTGACTGACCAATCCATCAGAAAACTTCTCCCTATGTCCTCACATTGCAAACTGAGCTGCCTTGCCTCTCATGGGAACCATGAGTATAACCTGTTTACTGTTCTCTGCCTATTGGAAGCATATCATCAGTTGTTCCCCTTTACATTCTTTTTTCCACATCTAGCCCTGAGTGCTAAACAGAGGGTCAATGAGGTCCTACTAGTCCTGGATTGAAATTTCTCCTGACAGTAGATGCCTTTCAGGGAGAGGCCTGATTTCTGCTGGTTGAACTCATCGTGCCCCTGCAGTGGGAGCAGAGTGTGTGTCTGTCATCAGCTGTAGTTCAGGTGTGCAGTCCAGAGATCATCTTAGTGGAGGCAGTGACACTAAAATATTAGACTGGGTTTTAAAGCCTGAGGGTTAAATTTGTCCACTTACATTCCACTGGGCTACCACTTTTCTCTCTCTGGCAAACAAAGCTATAAGAAAATCTTCAAATTTCATTAAGTTATCTATGAGTGACTACCATCAGGATCCTGTTTGATCTGTAAGGGTGTATGGTTCCAGATCCTAATCTCAATTAAGAACATGCTGACTGGAAGTGCTATTAAGATGAAATATCTCCATACACGGAATACATCGTATTTAGCCTCAGCTGCCAAACTGTAGACATCTACTTGGATACAGATGTTCTGTGTTCCGTATGTGGGCAAAAGTTTACAGTTCATGGGGTGACACAGGCTTCTCCAGAGAGCAGTGCAAACTATCCCTTTAAGATGGGTCGAATTCCAGAGATCCTGGTCCCTCATGCTTAATTATGAAGAGATCCTACATGATCAGCTTAGGCTTAGATACTTAACTTTAAGATTTAAGCTAGATGAAGTGAATCCTATACTTGATTTTGTTAAAAAGCATTACATTCAGACACACACTTAAAAACAACCAAATGGCCAACATTTTGAGTATGGATAGGTACTTGGAAGAAAGAAGGTCCTGCATCTTTACTCTCAGTACATTTCAAATTGTTCTGATATGTTGGGAAAGCCAGGGTATTGGTTAGAAATAGTGGTAATTTTTGCTTTTGAAGATGCCAGTACTCAGGCATCTAAGAAGAGCCAAGCAAAACTCTTAAGATTAACCAAAAGGTCCCTGGGGACTGAGGCAAATGAACTATTTTTAGCTTAAAAGGATAGCATGCCAATAATACAGTTACAACTACTTTTATGTTATCAGGTCTGGAGCTCTTCCTCAGTGTGTTTTCTGTGGAGACTATTTTCTGAATAAATCTAGGGACAGAAGCAAAATGCACAGGATTCCAAAAGAATAATTTGTTTAAAGGCTATGAGCCTCCTAATATATGACACCTCTCACCAATTGTTACAGGCTCAGGCTAGCTAAATAATGTGGCTGGGAATAATGTAAAAGGGTTTTATTTACTTTAGTGATTTGAAGCTTCCTGTGGAAATAGCTCCCAGGTTTCCTGATGGAAGATTTTGTTTATCTTTGCCAAGCACCATCAGGAATCTCAAAATAAAATGCGCTTAGTGACATTGGGAAACCAGGGAGATAAGGCAGAGCTGTTCCTGTTTCACCCTCTGTAATTGCAAACACACCCATGGGCCTGCTGTGTGCCAGCAAAACAGCCCAAAATGTAGGGAAAGGGGCAGGCTGGAGGAAAGGGTGCTAATACAATTAAATTTGGCATAAGGGTGTTGTTACAGAGACTGCTTCCATACCACTGAGCAGGAGAGTTTTCAGAAATCACCTTTCTACATTGCTTTTATATAAGCTTCACAGCTACTTTTGAGTCTTGAACAATGATTTGCTTTAAGAGCTAAGTCAGTGACAGTGCACCAAAAATGCCCTTCATCTGACAGAAGCTGTAGGAAAGCTACTCCAAAGCCCATGGTCTTCATGTCATACACCCTCAGACACTGTATAAAATCATGTATATCAGTCTCAAACTTCCTACAAAAATGCAGGTTTCACTTTAAGCCCAGAAATAATGATATTTACAGTAACTAAAGAAAATGCTTGTTCTTCCTAGGTTCTCTCTGTTGGCACTAATTTCCTCATGTTTACCTTTCCCTGAAGGAGTGGAACTTGTCAACTCCAAGCTAGGGCTGCTGGAACACGTTCTGCCTTCCACCACCTTCCTAATGGTTTCTGCCTACAAAAAAGGACACCCTTCCACAGCACTGCAGCCACTTCACTGGAGTACGTGCATTTTCTCATCCCCAGGACAAGGGCTGAGGGAGATTGCCTTCAAGGAAAGGGATCTTCCTGTTAAGAACAGGCTTTGTCTCCCTCTGGTCTTTGGAGCCGTTTCTGGCATGTCCCTTCTACAGAGGGCAGCAGCTCCTTTTCCTATGAGGAGTCATCCCCTCCTGCTTAGACACTTTTCTTACTTTTAGACACTTTTGTGTGGCTCAGGCTGACTTCAAATGGCGCCAGCAGACTCAACAACATAAGATAAACTAGCCCTAAACTGTCACACAAAACCTGAAGCATTGGTTTTGGACTCATCACAAGGAAATACTTTGCAGTGTCCTGTTCACATCCATCAGCATTTAAGACTCTCAGGTTTTTACTCCCTCAGTGCATTTTTCAGCACATTCTGGACATGTTTGTTTCTTGATGTGAAACCCAGGCTGTACCCAGACACACCAGTTTGGTCTCAGCCTGATGGAGAATTATGGTGAGCATAACTGGATTTTTGTAGGGATGAAAAGCAGTATTGTTTACACTGCTTTCAAGTCAGTGCAAGTGAGTGTCAGAGGATGATCAGGACTTTCCATGTCACACAGCTGAAGTGCTCAGCTCCAGGAACTCCTAGGAGAGATACCCTATAAAGAATGTTTGCCACCAGTTAAGATGTTAAGAAATTCCAAGCCATAATAAAGCTGACACTCCTCTTTGACCAGCCAATATAAGATTCTTCAAAGGAAAGTCATAACATTCTGCATGTTCTCATGCAAGCTTTGGTACCAAGGAGAAGGATCTCCTTCCATCCTTGGTTGAGAATGTTAGGTCTAAGTAGGAAAACTAACTCCTTCATGTCGCTGCACTTAAATACTTGAAACCACCATCAAAACTTTGAAAGGGAGATTTGGATACAGTGAATGGGGCCATCAAAGTACAGCTTCATTTGGTTTCAGGATCTTCCTGAGGAGTAAGAGTTAGAGAAGGCCAAATTCAGCATCTTGCACATTGAAAGAGCAGCATTTTCGGTGAATGATTCTCAGTGACTTCTCAAAGTTTCATGTGAAGTACCCACACAAAGATGAAACTATCATTGGCATGTTAATTTATGGAGAACTATGTGGTATTCAGCTTTCTGTCCAAACACACACAATATGAGGATAGGTATGAAAGAAAAACTGAGAGCAGGGACAAGAGTCATCTTCAAGGTGGCAAATGTTCTTGTCACTTCCATTAATAGAAGATGGAGATATTTTTCTTGTTTCTGTTCTTTAACAAACAACCTGCCTATGTGTCACTTATCTGTTTATACTTCTCATGCTTCTTTCCAGTTTTCTGTATTTATAGATAACTGACACTTTCTAAATGTGAAAGTGTGTTATGACATGGAGCTTTAACAGCTGTAGACACCCACAAACAAAGTCTGCCAGGTGAAACTGTACGAGCAGCACAACAGTGGGCATCTAAAAAAGAAATGACAAGTGCTTGCAGTGGTGCCCATGTGCTGGCATGACAGGCAGTTTTGCTGCCTTCTGGTAGCTAAGGCCTGAACTCTTGGTGAGACAGTGCCACAAGTTGTCAAGAGCACTGACTACTGCTCATTGATGCTCTTCTGTGTGGGCAGGAGTGATCCTGCAAGCTGGATGGAAGCCAGATGGAATCTGGGCTGACTTAAGGAAGACTACAAAATCCTGGAGGTGCAAGAGAAAGGTATTGGTGCCCAAGCTATCTTTCCTTCTCTTTTACCAGTTAGAGGAAAAGGCACTCTCCTGGAAGCACAAAACCACTTCATCTGGATCAACACATCTATTCAGCTGTGGACCAGCTCTGTGGAAAGGGACCTGTGGTGGACAACAAGCTCAGCATGAATGAACGGGGTGTTGTTGTGGCAAAAAAATTCAACAGGCTGCTGGGTAGCACCAGCAAAGGCATCACCAGCAGAGATAAAGAAGTCATTGCCCTCTACTCAGAACTTCTCAGGCCACATCCAGAAAACTGCATTCAGTTTGGGTCCCCTCTACACAAAACAGATGTGGAAAGTCTGGAAAGGGTCCAGTGAGGTGCCACAAAGATGATCAAAGGACTAGGAAGTCTGCCATATGAGGAGAGGCTGAGAGAACTGGGTTTGTTCAGCCTTGAGGAAAGGCTTAGGGGAGACCTTATCAACATGCTCCAGTATTTAAAGGGTGGCTACAAAGAAGCTGGAGACTTCTATTTTCCAAGGAGACACATGGAAAATATGAGGGTTAATGGGTACAAATTACTCCTGGGAAGATTCTGGTTGGACACAAGATGAAATTTTTCACTATGTGGACAATCAGTCATTGGAATAATCTCCCCAGGGAAATGGTGGATTCCCCAACGCTGGACACTTTTAAGATCCATCTGGACAAGATGCTGTGCTTTTCCCAAGACATGTTGGACCAGATGATCTTTGAGGCCCCTTCCAATCATATTCTATGATTCAACTAGTCAGAATATTTTAAAAAAATGCAGGGTTTGGGAGGGGGAAAAATTTTTGAAGTAACTTTTTCTTTTTTTTTACTTTTTTTTCCCAGATCTAGTGAGTGTGTGTCTATTCTCTTTTGATATCTCTCAGAATAGAAATAGAATGAGTTTTGCTAAAATCACTCATCAGAATTATAAGCAAGAGAATGACAACATAAAAACCCCAGAGATTATGATTTGGGGATTAAATAATCTAAATATTTTAGCCTTTTTGCTTTTTCTCATATTTTCAGATGACTGACGTTTCTTTAATGATCCACCCTGGAAATTGCCAACAGCCCAAGTTTATAAAACTACTGCCTTATAAACAAAACCAAACTTTTGACAGAAAACAAATCCTTTGTAATTGCATGTGCAGACTTTTTGTTGCTGAATAATGCAGTAGTTATTCCCGAAAACACATTGTGGGCTTTTTTCAGTAATTCCTGAAGTAAAACATTAAGTCATTTGTTTGTGAAAACTCCAAACACATCTCGTAAGGCAAAACTAGCAGAAAGCATACGTGAAGATAACATGATAAGAATTCTCAGTGCTGTGGTGCCAATGACATTCCAGGCTGTCTTTCTCAGAAGAGGAAACAAAACTCTGTAGTCTGTATCCTGACACTTTTCCACCTAGATGTTGCCATTGTCCCTGAGATCTGTGAGGGGTACCCCAGATATCTCTAGCACCATGCTGCCTGCAGACACTGACACTGCTCTAGACACTGTGTCATGAGATATCCTGGTAACAGAATGAGGCTGTAGATGCTGTCAATGTCACGCATGAAACTGGCTTACTTGGTGGGCAAAAACACACTAAAATTTCATGTATGTGACTGCAGAGATGAACCAAAGTGGGGAATTATTCACTGCTGTATTTGTGAGTGATTTGTGTCAGGCTTGATACTTGAGGGAGGAATGAGTCATTCACCAGTTTGTTGTCCCTAGAAATCCAAACCAGCTGCTGTGAAACCGACCAGCATCACCCAAAAGCATGGTATGAGCTTACAAGTGCATACATTACAGCAATTCTGAAACCGTGGTATATTAACGAGCCACCATAGCCTAACTCTTATAATTCCAGAATCAGGAAACATGTTTGACTCTATAGAGGAGTAGATCTTACCTGTTACAATAAAACTGACATTTCTTTCAGATTTTCCCACTTTATTGGATGCCACACAGCTGTAGATTCCTGAGGATTTGGCTTCAGCTACAACAAGAGTGCTAGCAGTCTGTAAAAGAAAGAAGAGGTTTAGTTCTCGTTGGCTCAAGAACTCAGCTAAATCTTGCCTTCTCTTTTTCCTAAGTCGCCATTGGCAGTTCCATGATCCACTCTTTCCATTCCTTCAGTGATGGGCACCTCTGGGGCTATTTAAAGGAGATGACACCATGTACAGTTTTGCAAAGGATAGAAGAATAACAACAGGAAACAAGCTCCTTGGGTGACCCTTATGTCATCAAAGACATCACGACCAAAAATGTTTGAATGTGTCCTTCAGATTGATTTATCTCTCGCTAGTGATGTCATGGTGAGCTACGAGACATGAAGCACGACACAATATGTTTCACACAGGGAGATAAGCAGCCTGTAGGAGAACCAGACTGCAAAGGGAATAGGTGAGGCATGCCTCAGGCATTTGGATAATCCTGGGGGGAAAAAAGTAGCTCAATTTAGCACTAAACTCATTTGATTTCTTTCATTTTCCCACATATGTGTCAGGGGAGACAACAGTAAAAAAGATGTTTACCCATCTTCTTTTGTACTATTTTCTGTTCTTGGACTTAATATTTCTATTATTAAATAATAATATGTCAGTTTTATTTATGCTATATTCTATCACCATCTTAAGAAGTCCAGCACAACTAAATATTTTCTCAGAGTTATATGACTTGAAAGATAAGACCTTGAAAGGCCAGAGACCAAAGACACCTAACGTGCCCTTAGAAACACAGAATCCACTGTAATAGTAAGAGCTATACTTTTAGGGTGATGGAAAGCCATGGTCTAATGGCTTGAGCACCAAGCAGAAGAGGAAAATTGTGCAGAAACAAGTGACGTGTCATTCTGTTATGGAGCTGAGATGTGAGGCATGGACATGGACTTCATCAGTGTAATGTGCTCCCAGTTACGACTTGGTAGCTTAATTTTCTGTCTTCCTGTTGCCATTTTACTTGTTCTGTAAAACATGGTTTGGCTGGAGTTACAAGCAGAGCTGGGATGGTGATGAAAGGAAATTGTGGGGCTGCAGCATTCCACTGTTTGAAATTAATTGGCTATTCTAAAAATCTTAAAAATAAGTTCTGTGCAATTAATACATTCTTTTAAGTCTGCTTGATTGCTGGAGTTCAGAGACAAGCACAAGAGGGTGAGGCAGTAATAAATATGGACCAGTTATCTACATTTTTCACATAAACACTGACTGAACATTTGCACTGCTTTTGTCTCCTGCTGGGAGAATTCATAGCTATCCCCAAACTCCTGTTGAGCCCTTAAATGACATAGATCTTCTGGTTTCCCAAAATCATTCTTTAGTAGAAAGAGTCTATTACTTTTTCTACTGCTCAAGTAAACACCATTGAGGGAAATAATTTGATTTTGATTTATTTGTTTTAGAAGACTTCACTATGGTAAATTCACTACAAGTAATGCTAACAGCACCTCTACCCTGTTAAATTGTCTCAGTGGCCAACTACCTGTCTGCTGACACTCTACATAATATTTCTAGCTATAATTTTTATAAACTACCTTTCTGGATCTTCTGTGAGATGAAAGAGGACCAGTAATACCAGATAGATAATTACAGCCCTTAGGAAAAAAATCATTCTGTTTTCCTAAATTCAGTAGGCTATCTCTACAAATTTCTAATTATAAAGGGTGGGCCCAGCCCTGTCCATACTTTGTCATTCTCTTTGAATTTCTTCCAGGTTCTAAACATAATTTTTTCAAGTGTGGACACAGAGCACAGCACCAGGATTCCTGCATCTGTTTTGTGAACACTTACTCAGACCAGAAGGAAGTCCCACCATGTCTACACAGAAGGCTAATGTGAGTGGCTAAAACTGCTTCTGCCATCCCAGACTTTCCACCAAAAAATAGCCTTTTTTCCGCTGGTTGGTGGTATCTCACAGCAACTTTTCCCAGGAAGCAGCTGTTACCTAACATGTGCAGTGAAGGAGAATGAAGCTCTTGGTCTCTGACTCCAGGACACTTGCCTTTACTCAACACAGATGCAGAGCATTTCTGAGCCTGGAAAACATATGTTGACTATTCCTCCCACAACTACTCCAAAGGTTTGAAAAGTTTTTAGAAGTATCAGACTGTGTTTTGTCCTGATATCATTAGGTATTGCTTTTTGATAGAAAATTGTGCATATTATCTTGAGTTTTACTGCTTCAGCCTACTGTGATGAGATGATTACTTTTATCACACAGATAAAAGGATGCTGCATAGAGTTACGCTAAAGCAGTATGACTGCAGTGACTTACAGTGCCTTTTCTTGTGTATTAAATTGCCTGAGAGAACATTCATTGGCACTGTAAGCCAGTGATTTAAGCTGCCAGCTTTTCCCCCCAGCAGCTTTTTGGTTTTGACCAACTTTCACTGTCCCAAATACTTCAGCATGGGCCAAGGATCACTTCCAACATGCAACCCCCATGCAAGCAATGGCTCTTTGGAAGGCAAGGGCAATAAATGCTGTGAACACAGGAGGCCTTAGTGCCAGAGAGCACATGCTGGTATGTTTACTCGACTAAGGCAGAGAAAGCCATGGTGTCTAGGAGGAAGCAAGACTGACTTTGCAACAGAACAGAATATTTTAGGGACAACACGTCTCTGCATAAATCTTTTAGCTTATAAATTAGTCACGGAGATAAGATAACATCTCTTTAAATAGTTTGTGAGCCCTCCAGTGGTGCAGTCTGCGTTTTTCATTGTGGATGCGAGCCAAAACCCACCAGAGAAGCAGTGTGTACAAAACAAAGCCTGGCATGTTGTTTATGGAGAAACTATGGCTGTTCAAGATCTGTTTGCGCAGCATGGTCCCTCTGTACAGCTATTGCTGCAAAAGAAGCAAAAGTTTTTGCAATTTTGTATCATCTCATATCACAACAGGGAGTTTCAGGCCCTGGATTTGCAACTACGTTATATACAGAAAGTCTAAATTGAGGCAAGATCAGGCAAATCCCTCCTGGCATACTCAATATCTTGAGCATCGTCTGTCCACAAATCCCATTTACCACCAAAGTTTTGGCCCTTTATGCCTTTTTTCTACTCCCATCATCTCAGCTGAAGCACCAAGTTACAGGCTCATCTCAAAGCCAGGGGCTAGGGAAGTAAGTCCCATACTGCTCCTGCTTTGCTGGGCAAGTAAAAGAAGCGTAAGGCAGAAATCCTAAGAGATTGAAGAGGAGTTTACAGATCTGTCTGTGGTGGAAACTGGTGAGGAAAAGACAGGGGAGGCAAAGAGAATGCAAAGCAGCTGACATGATCACTGTGCTTGGAGCCATGGTGGGCTGGTCTTTCCCCTGTGGGGTCTTCTCAGATTTCTCTCTCCTTAAAGTGGCTGAGATAAATGATTCCCAGAGCTCCAGCTGATGGCAGAGAAGGAAAAGAAGTTTTCAGAAAATGTTTGACAACCCGGCTCTTGCATGACTCCAGAAGGCTTCTGCAGACACTGACATGAACTTGCTCTGTTCAGAGATTGCTGCCCTGACTTCTTGAAACAGTCCATGTATTTAAAAAGCAAAACACTGCCCTTTCAACATAGAGCAGGGTTAGTGCAAGTCTGTCACTTACTGCCAATTCCCTTCTAGTTATGCTTTTAAGAAAAACTATTGGTTAGGGGGGGAAAAAAGGAAGGAAATATTCTCTTTGCACCCTTGGATTTATCTTTGAGTAAAGGAATATGATTTAGGAAGATCCATATCTAAATATTGGTAGTGCACTGCTGGATTGGTCTGTTTGTGCCAAAGACATACAATCTGCATGCCTCACATGTTGGCAAGGAGCATCAGTGCAAAACATCTGGTCAACAGGTTTCACCTTCAGGACCACCATGGAAGAAACACCAAAATATCCACAACAGGAGGACATGAATTTCAGGACATGAACCCATTTTCCTCCTGGGGTCAGACAGAAGAATCTCTATGAGTTTGCTGCTGTATATCAAGAAGAGCTGTGTTTTCCCTCTGCTGTCCCACAGCTCAGCAGTGGCAAGCCCCAAGTTCTGCTGGTTTTAATCTCACCAAGGGCTTGGCTCTGCTGGTACCTCCCAAAGATTCGCTTAAAAGTGTTGACAGCAATCCTAGTAGCACTCGGGGAGGCTCCAGGAGAAGTTACAATGTGCTGAAGAGAGGCAAGTGGCGCTCCCACTGCTATCTTTAGCCTGGGTTCTGAGGAAGATCATACTGTCCATGTGTTCATCTGTCTGCCAGCCTGTCCATCTGTCTGCCAGTACCCTCTCCTCCCCCACATGCTCAGTAATTTTTGAATCCATTGTCCTGTTTCAACCAAAACTTATTGACAACTCAAGGCTCATGAGATCTCACGCATTTCATGAAAACCAGATGTTGGGTAGAGGAGAAAGATCAAAATGCTGCTGTAGTGAGCTAAACAGCTTTCTCTTCCTCTTTGGATTCCAGATGGCCAATCTGCACAGATGTACTGGCCAGACAGCTGGCATGTGTCAGGACTGAGAACAGACACCGCACATGCTTCTTCGTCTCATCCCATCAGTAATGTGGGAACTCAGAAGAGAGGTAGATGTTTAGGGCTTGGCACAGAAGATGCAGGAGAGATAGAACACTTCTATTTTGCATGATTATCCTTACCAGTCATGTCCAGGAAGGACTGACTCTTCTGACTATCTAGCACCCCACTTTGGAGGGATACTCTTCTTAATACTATCACTAGTCAGGCTGACCAATCTTTGCCAGCCAAACCAGAGATTGACAAGGGTGAGTCTAAATTTTGTGTTACAGAATCAGATTACAGGGCCATTACTTTCCATTTTCCATGAAGTCAAGTGGCTTTGTCATTCACAAGTGCTGGAGCCACCAAAAACCTGTGTTGGTTAGGTATTCATGCAGTGGAAAACAGAGCCATAAATACATACACACATGCATATATATATACTTTAACACACACAGAGACACAGCCATGTATATGCATGGCAAGCTCCAATTCCATGCGGTGCTACCCTTTATACACAATACCTGGTGGCATATCCTGTGACCCAGTTTTCGTGGTACCTGCTGTTGGTCAGTGGTACTCCAACATTTGCTAGCAGCAGAGGCATGAGGCAGTCAGGGACATTCTGTTACATTTCAGGTTCTCAATAGGTTAGTTCCCAAAAACAAGAGGGTTTTGTCTCATTCCCTCCAACTTCTCCTCATACTCAACTACCCTCCTGTCTACTGTTTCCTTCCCTTGGATTTATAATCCTTTCTTCTTGGCCCACACTTTTTGCTTTCCCTCATCTGAACTTGCCTTCTTAGTGGTCTTCTGCACAGGTTACATGTGCAGGATCTTTGTTGACTTCTCCTACAGCTCCCTGTCCCTTGTACCCCAGTACAAGGGGTACCAAGTGCTTTCAAAGGTGTGGATAAGCCAGTGTGTGCCTGCAGACCTGGGAGAGAACACACTGAATGCATGCACTGCTACCTGTCGCCTGCACCGGCACAATGAACGCACCAGCTCCTTGTACCTTATTATTGCAGGTCATTCACGGACTGACATCCTAATGAACACCGACCATGCTAAGAATAATAATCAGCACTGGCCCTCAGCTGGACACAGCAGTCAGCTTTAACTGGGAACACTGAGAAGTGATGGGTGTTAGCAGCTGAATGACAGGAGAGTGTCTGTGACCTGCTTACATGATAGGTCTAAGAATAGTGCAACTTTGTAGGAAGTCACTGAAATGGCCAACAAAATGAGAATGAAAACATTGGGTGGGGGAATCAAATCACTTCAAGAGTAGTCTTATGATTAAGTATTATGGCTTATGTTACCAAGTTCTTCCATTGTACCAGTCGAGTTTCTCAATGTCCGCTTAGAGAGGCTTTAGCGGAAATGTTACTAAAACACTGTTGTCACGGTTTCTCTGTCACCAAAGAATAGTGTAGTGCAGGCTTCCTGCACTGCTTTAACTGCACTGGCACAGGGCTTGAGGTTTTTCTAACTTCAAAATATACTTGTGGCTACTTGGATAACCGCAGACAAACAAACAACCTACCACAGCAAAGAGCCAAACTGGAGGCACTCAGATGTTGTGCTACAGGAAACATGTGGAACCAACACAATGTCTTTAGGAAGGTGAAAACAGCTACCTTCATTGCTAAAGAAACCTGTTGATCATTCCTTGTTCATCTCTTCCCTTGTAATAATAATCTCATCCTGTGACCACACACATTTCTCCTTTCATGCTAACCCAAATGTGAAACTTTCTGAGTTTCTTCATTCATTTCCTACCTCTTTGTCTCCTACATCTTTGTTGTTTCCACTGAGCTCTGAGATTGCTTTTTACCACGCTTGCTGCATTGGGATGTGGAAGTGGGGTAGACACTGTTTGTTTAGCAGGGCACCACCGATGTGGGAGTGCCTCAGAGAGCTGTTCACAGCTGCCTGCAGGAATAGAACTGCTCGCAGTAGCAGTCCATCAGAGACAGACACTTGCTGCATTCAGTGAGCTCAGTGCTATTAACACCCCAACAATATCACTGCAGATGGGCAAGGGTTCTGTCTGAACTGTCTCTTTGAGTTTGCTCAGGGAGACTGAGAGTGAGTCTTGGGCTGCGAAGAGTGAAAAGCCGTAGACTCCCGTGGATTTAAAAGAACAATCCTGGATGCTCTAAAGCAGCTGTGTGTGCACTAATCATGCAGTTCTCAGCTTGGCCAGGAGCCTGGGCTTAGAGAGCATTTTTTTACTTACAATAGAAGTCCAGCTGTGCTTGAAAAGCTACGGAAGAGCAGCAGAAATAGAGAAACTTTAGAAAAGCTGAGGAAAAGCTGAGTACAGAGATTGTTTCACTAACCTCCCCCTCCCCACAGGGACCAGGAGGAATAAAGCAAAGTAAGGTAGACCTTTCTCAGTTGAACTAAAGAGCAAAAAGACAAGGAATACCAGGGAGGGCCAGTACGTTTCACTGCAAATCCTTCCGTGCAGAGACCATTCCTTGGTTTATTTCTGGGCACATTTTTAAAAAGGGCTGCTTGCCAAAGACTTGCAGTTCTGCCGCAATGACCCATTATTAGCATCCTCCTCCAGGGAGGAATTTATTTGCTGTTGACTGGAAGTTGCTTTGACATTTTAGCCACTCCTCTTCCACTGTCTCCAAAATGCATGGTACACAGGGAGAATGAGATGTGGTCATTAGACAGCTCCTTCTGCACCCTGTGAACAGGCAGGACTGCACTCATAGCATGGGTATATGACTGCTGGAAAAGAATTGATTCTCATCATCTTGTTCATCATTCCCCTGTGGAACAGACTGTGTCTTCCTGTGCCTGAAATGATTTCCCTTTCCTCCTTCAAATCCCTCCTTAAGTTCTGTTTTTCATGTGCTTTCCTATGAGAGTGTACCCTTGGAAACTGTTTGCTCCCATCTTTGCCTTGATCTTTAAGCACGTAGAGCTGGACAGCTAAATAGAGCAAATGCCTCACTGGGATCCAGCCTGTTCCCACATGCTGGAATGGTGCCATGAACACCTGTGATACTTTCTAAATAATACAACAGCCGGAGAAAATGCAGTCCCAGATCTGATTCTTGGCAGCACGTAAAACCCTGTTTATTCTGCGGTGTGTGAAAGGGCCTTGATATGAGAATAACTACAATTTATACCCCTTTTCATATGCAGGAAACTGAAGGCAGCCATCAAGGAAGAGAGACCTATAACCCCAGTGCCCTTAGGATTACAAAAGCATTTTGGTGTCATTAAAAATGAAAGGCCTAGAGTAAGATAGGCTTCAAAATTTATAACCTCTTTAGCTATTACTGCCACAAACCAAACTAGCCTGTGAGAACAGACTCTGTGACAGTGTCATGGCACCTGAGCTGCTCTGTAGCCACCCAACCACACCAAATCAGTCTCATGTCTATCCCAGGGAAGTGCAGTTGATCTAGGGTATCCTTGATTTGGGGCTTTACCTGATAGACAGGCCTCCTTAGCCTTTGGCAAGTTAATCTCCTTGACTTTCTCTTCCTCATTAGACACCAACAAACTACAGGCTCACACACCCTTCAGAATTATCTGCATCTCCCCATGAACTATAAAGGGATGCTTGGCTTGGACTAACACCTAAATTTAGATGGTTTACACTGCTGGGATAAATCCCGTCTCACTGTCCCTGACTGAGACCTCTCTTAAACTTTGCTTCTGTAATCTGGATTGTTTTGGCTCTTTAGAATTTATTCCAAAAAAGACTTGGCCATCTAATCATCTAGGACCACATCTGTGAATAAACTGATTAATGAGAGTAAATACTTTAATTCTCATAGGAAAAAACCCACGAAATTTTGCAATTGCACAAAATGAGGCAAAGATGGCCTGGAACCCTGCCCCATGTTCCTGAGGTACCCCAAGATACTTCAGACCATGAATGAGAGAGCAGACACAGTGAATCCCACTGATACACTCTCTCTGCACGTCACTTACCTTAATATGACTGTCTCCAGAGAAAAATACTCTCAGCAGATAAATACCAAGTATGAAACTTACCTGCATGTATGCAGGTCCTCAAATCAATATAAAAATATCGATATAAATATAAAATATAAAGATGCTGGCTTCTTCTCTGTTACATTGATAGCATCTTACAGTGCCTTTTCAACACATGCTGTCACACAGAAAGGTTATCTGCTCCTAGGAGCCATACCTTATTTTTGCCCTCTATTACAGCTGTTCTCTCAGTGATGCTCTGGATCCTGTTTCCTACGTTGCTGCCAGCTTTCAGGATGAAAGATCCTTCAGTATAAAAGCAAAATCCATGCCTAAAGACAACAAAAATTGAAATGGTATTGATTTGGTGATAGAAATTCAACATATAAGACAAAATAATTGCTTTGAAAACAGTGGTCAGTCAAGAAAACTGCAAGTGTTGTGATGACCAGAAAAGTATAATTGTTTTAAAAAGCAATTTAATAATTCAATAAATTAAATCTTGAGGTTTGGAGCTTGATAATTTGGCCTACTTCCACAGCCACTCCTTGAATATTAGCTCTCTGGAGTCAATTTTGACATTAAACCCACTGCAAACTGTGAGGCCAGAATTTACAGTCAGAACCTAAATATAGGGCTGTACAAGACCAACATCCCATTTCCAATACTCCTGTTTTCAGACATTGCCAAAACATGACTTCATACTATTTTTAGCCTTTAACTCAAGACAAATTGTATTTGTTTCAAGATGCATTCCATAATTCATTGGATGCTCTTTTACTCTGTGCAGGTTTTTTTTTTTAACAAAAGATTATGCTGGTTTTCATTTCTGATTTTTTTTTTTTTTAGTTCAGTTTACAAAACAGTAAGATATTAATACTGAGGTTCAGTGATTACAAGATATACAGTAAAAATAGGCATAATCCTACAAATTAACAAAATGAAGTTAAACAAAACTATACCCAAATGACAAAGGGATTTAAATGACAATTCAACTGGAAGAAAATCAAATACGTCTTAATGAATGGAAGTCCCAGAGAAAAAATATTTTTGCCTTATGCAACAAATTGGCTTGTAATCAGAAAATTCAGGTGTGGTCATGGTAGAGCTAATTTGTTTCTTGAAGTCTGATTTGGTACACATGGAAATAAACACATTGGAATGCTTCTTAAGTGCTGCCTGACACTGTTCTTCTTTGAGAATATCTAGTTCAGTTTTTCATCCAGAATTTAGTTGTTGCTTGTTCAATTCCAGTGTCATTGGCAGAGATTAACCCTTCAGCTTGATGAAGATCTTTCAAATACACTATGTTCCTTGGATTTGAAAGATAATGGCTTTAGTATCTGTAATCAAATAGTTCTGAGTTGTATAACAGTTGTTTGGAGAAATGAATTTTAAAGCCCAGTGACTGAAAAACAGAATATGATGCAATCCTGACCAAAGAATGATGTTCATTTCCCTTCAGCCAACTGTGCAGTTTGCTTTGCACTCTAAACTTTGTGTTGTTTAGATCACAAACTTTACATAATTGTTTTTAATTGTGCAACTTTGCATCAAACTGGCCAACGACTTAGCAGATATTACAGCTTAAAGAAATAATGACATGGAAACTAACTTGGGCTGCCCAAATTTCACAAAGTGCACTGAAAGGATCAGTGCGGCAAAAACACAAAAAAAACCCAGGAAAGGCAATGGAGAGTCATGCATGGAGAGAGGACAGGGAGCAAGAGCATGGCAGGAAAGTCCTATCTACACAACCACTTCTTTCAGACTCTGGTTGAAAAGCCAACTTCTAATACATTATAATAGAGGCCAGGGTGAATGAAAGGTGCATTAACAGGGGCACCTATTGGACTCAGATGGGGAAAAATGGTTAAAATTATTCAGAAATGTAGATGCCATTTACTTTGCACATTTAAATCTGTAAGAAGTCTAGTTCTGTAACAAGAAAAAAACACAGAAGGTATGACAATTTGGCTAAGTTGGCAACATTTTCATGCCATAGAAGATATCAAAACCCAATCTGTGATGCCAGGCATCAAAATCACATTTGTGACTGGATGCAATTTGTACAGGAAAATAGAGACATCAAAATCCCACTTCACCCATATTAAAAGTCACCTCCTAATTTATTTTTTTTTCCTATCCCCACAGATTGCATTTATGTTTCTTTGTTACAGTGCTGAAATTCTGTACTCTTTATCATAGAAATCCTTCCACATATTTTGGTAAAGGACAGAATAAAGGCATAATGCATATTCAGAAGCTGCTTGTGCATCTCTGAAAAGCATCTCCAATTTCCTTTCTTACAGCTCTGGAGCCTCCAGATTCAGTTGCTATTATTACACTCCTCCTCACAATTCCTTAAAAAGAGTGCATATATTTAGTTTGCCATGTCTTAGCGATGAGGACAGTCATGTCTTTGTTGATGCTTAGCACAATAAGAGGCTGATTACTCATTAATACCAGAATGCAAACCACCATCATAACTACAATAACATCACAATAACAAGAAAAACACATGTAAAGTGCTAGATTAGCCCTGGAGGCACATATGTGAACTCTACTGACATCACATTCCATTCTACATCCAAACTCGCGATTACAAGGTTAATGCAATTAGAGTAGAAAATTGAATACATTTCATAGCTGTTGTCCATGGCTTTAGCAAAAAAGGAGTCACAATCAAGCTGAGAATATTACATCCAACAACACACAGCTGGAGGTGTGAGTACTGCTGTACACACAGTGTCAGCTCCACTGACTGCTGGATCAGCAAATGTTTACGGATCAGTTACAGCACGGCTGCCAGGCAGAGTCTAGGACAAGACTCAGACTCATCCCTTTGGATGCAGAACCAGATGCTTCCTCTCATGAGCTGCCAAATCCCTTCACTTTAACCTCAAATACACTAAAATAGCTCAGGGACAACACATGAGCTGTGTCCACTATTCTGAGCTGGCTACTGAGGTTAATATTCCAAGTTATCTCACCTCTTACTGCTGCCAGGGGTGCCATGACAAAGATGCTGCCTAAGCCAACAGCGTCAGGTAGAGATGGGGAAGGGAAAAATTAAGTCAAAAGCCCTGCCTCTTAATCTGACCTCAGCTTCTAACAATGGGTATTTTGTAACAGAAAGAGAAAAAGTTCTGCTGAACTTAGATGTAATCATCAAACCAAATGTTTGTGTTAAGCACAGATGCTTGGAGAGAAAGAGGGAAAAATAAAAGCACAAAAATCCATGCTGGCTGGAACCAAAATAGGCAATCATCTTCCTGGTAACTCAATTGATGTTTCATACCATGTCCTCACATAACATCAGCTACATATTTTTCTGATTTCAAGGAAATTACCAATTTCTTCAAACTACCCACTCAGTAAAATAACAAGGGCATTGCATTTTTAGCAAGAGCCATCTGTGTTTGCAGGGAAATCCCACTGCATTTTAGATATTTGGATCTTACTCCAGATATCTCCAGAGTACATGAATTCCTGAAATGTTTTGTTGTGGGATGAGCCTCGGTGCTTTGCATCTTCAGGAAATCTTACAGCGGGGTTACCGCCGGGTTAATGAACGAGCACACAGTGTGCGCAGGGATTGATAAACAAGCTGATACCCGCCAGCACATTTCTACACATTTCTTTCACCTGTGTCCCTGCAGACCCTTCCACGTGTCTACTTTGTGGGTGCAACTCTGCCTGTGTAGAGATCCCACATAGCAAATGCTAACGGGGATGTGTACAGACCTAAGATTACAAAAGTTACGCAACCCCAGAGCGAGGCAATCAGACTCTGCTGCCTTAGTGGAGCGCTGGTAGCAGCAGAGCTCTCAGGTTAATCACACTCTAAGTAGTTTTTCCCATGTGCCTGCATGCGTGCTGGCACGCACAATTGCGGGTGTGCACCCGCACAGGCACGCATCGGCCTTTGTGCCAGGAGCCTGAGAAAAAAGCTATTCTCTTGCAAAAACAGGAGCCACTAATTCTCTGTAAGGTTTTCAGAGAAGCCCAGCGCAGGGAGAAAGAGGTGTGAGAGTGGCAGGGTGAGTTCTGCTGTCAGACCTGCTCATTGTCCAGAGCTTCGGGAATTTACAGGAATTTGGAGAGGCTGGGGGTGGTTTATGCAACCAGAAGTAAGTCCAGCTTTATGAAAGGTCTGTGATGTGTGGAGCTGGCACCCGCCGGGGATCTGGAGAAGTGGCCGGGGGGAGGGGAGCCAGCCTGCTACTCGAGAATACATCAAGCCCTTGAGGAAGCAGAGTGTGCCATGTTTGAAGATGCAAAGATAATCACAGTGCTGGGAACCGTCTTGTGTAGCGGAGGAAGCCAAACAACAAGAGGAAAGCAGCATATGCTCGTGATTTCGCACAGGAAGCTAGCAGCACCTCCTGCCAAAGCAAGATAAGAAAACTCCCATGGCCTGTTCTGGACAAGGCTGTGGTGATCAACCTTCGCTTCACACTGTCCTCACTCCGCTCTGCGGCCCGCTCCCTTTCCTAATGAGTTTCAGAGCCCTCACTTCTATTAGCATGCGGCATGCCAAGCACAATAGCATGGTGTATTTATAACTATCAACAGGGAAAAGTTTCCAGGGTAAGAGTGTACTTCATGTCATCTTGATGTATTTCACTGAAATCACACTACAAACCAGCTCCAAGCTAAAGTCCTGCCGATGAAACTACTGGTCTCAGAAGAAAAGCTACTCAGTGATTTATAGCTGAGCGTGGGAGCTGAGGTAAGAAATTTGTCCAATTATTCATTCATAGGATGGCTTGACCCCAATTATGACAGTCAGTTCTGATTGAAAGCCCCAGATCTAGCCCATCCAAACACATCTTCCCCATCCCAAAGACAGTAGTGCAGTTTTCAGTTCAAGCAGTGCAACAACAAATACCAGTGAAATAGCCTCAATCCACAGATCAGTTAGAAAAATACTCACCTTCTCCCTCCCGAGCCCTCCTCTGTGATTACAGCGGCCATTGCAATTGTTACCTCGTGCAACATCTCATTCAACTCTCTAAACATTCCTCTTGGCAAAGCCCCTGGCAGCCTCACTCACACTCTCATTCACTGGGGTAGTATTTGTTGGGAGGGAGAGGAAACCATCCTGTCACCAAGAGTGCCCATTTTTTAAAGTGATTATTGGCAGCCACCATACTTTTCTCAGCAGCTATCCCTTTTTTTTAGGGCAGCAATTCCTAGCAGCGTCAGGGCAACGTTACTACAAATTCAATCTAGGCTGACTCACGTCTTTTAAGAGGCAATGGTGATGACACTAACATTAAGAAAGGAACTCTGGAAATTCCTGGAATTGTAAAGAACACATAGGAACTGGTTTTTATTTGCAAGTTACCAAAAAAATCTGAATGGGTGGGCCATGCCTGTTCTGCTCCTCAGCGTCCAGCGCCGTGCGATTGATAGCACAGGGCTGGTGTAGCCACGTGTCCTTGGGAATATTGAGTCAATTTGAAGCAGGAAACAGGGAGGAAAAATAGTAGCAGGGAGCATGTACAGTTTGCAAAACGTGCTTTATGGGGGTGGGGGAAGGAGAACTTGTGCTGGCCCCCTGCCAGCTTTGTCTATGCATGTGATGCTCTGATTCTAAGGAGCTATGGGTCCAGGTGCTCCTGCTCTAGGTCAAAATCAATCAGGTAGAGGTTGAAATACTGGCAAAACTGCAGCTGGGAGCTCAGCCCAAACACATTCCCTAATATGTGCATTAGTGGAGCTAGGAGGAAAACTACAAGTGGTAGGAACTGGATATATTTTACATTGTTTATTGTTTATTTGTTTATTTATATTTATTTAGGATCAGGTCTCTGATGTCCCAAAAGCCTCATTCTCCTGGGGGTTATCTTTGAAAAGAGTAGGCTAGATGGCATTTAGAGCTTTGTTATGTACTTCCATGGCTCTGTTGAAAAGGAAGCATTTGATAGCTGCACATTGCCTTTCTTGCTGTTACTGATATGCAACCAGATAACTGGATGGTGTTTCCCTTTTGTACTCGTCCTTTCCAAACATTATGACTTGCCCTTAACTATTCCAGTTTCCAGCCTGGAAAGCTGATTGATCTGAGCTATCTCAAAAGAAGCAGCAAGACCAACAGCAGTGTTACCTACCCCAGCTTTCAGTATTTCATAAGCTCACGCTCAGATTTTCACAGGAAAAAATCACATCTCTCACTGCACACCTGAGCACCCTGCAACACCAGCTACTTGCAACAAAAAATGCAGATCACTGAGGCTGAGGGTCATCAAAAAAACCCATTTTGCTTCCAACTTCTTTGCCATTACTTGAAATCTGTGGCCACTGGGAACATAACAGCATTTGAAAGTAATTTTTCAGGTGTCTACACATACTGAGGTTATTCGAAATTTCTCACCTTGTCTTATCAGAAAACTATATTTTGCTTCTTGATCCTCAATTTTCTGCTTCACACTGCTTGCATTCTTCATGGACCACCATCATATTTCAGCCAAACCTACCTTCCTTCCTTGTTATATAACTCTCTTCCCTCCTTTACTCAACTGTGTTCACTCTCATCTCCCATGAAGCCACTGAGATTCAGCCTCCACTTTCTCTGTGCAAAAGGAAAAATCACGTCCTGCACAGAGAAGCAGGGTGGTGGCCAGAACTGTAGAATTATCACATGAGATTTCCACAAGCCCCTAGAATTTCTTTCAGGGGAAGAATGTGCTTGATTTTGAGAGTCTGTAGTACTGCAAGAAAGAGGGTCTTGCAATTTGGTTGAACAGTCAGAATTCTAAAGAGAAAGTCCACAAAAACTCTACATACAATGTCCACTCTTGCACTCAGGTTTTTTTTATTACCAGTTTATGTTCCCTATAAATAAAGTCTGAGATATTGTTCAGACCCTTCTAGTGTAAACTATTTTCCTTGCACAACTCACTTCTAATGGCTCACTCAACTTCTAGACATAAGCTCATACCTATAACATTCCAAAATCTGTGTACCCACAACCCATTCCTTCTCAGAATGCCAAAATTCCCTTCTTTCCTTTGCAGTCTTAACTGGGTCCTCTTGGTTCTAGAAAGCATTAACTCTTCAGTAGCTGATTTACACAGTCCTGCACACTGCCTGCCTTGCTGACAAGCTGGAAGCACAACTCTCACACTTTCCATTTTCCAGTGATTAGCAAAGGAGACAGAGGAGCTGTTGATCCACTGAGGTTGCGTTTTTCAAGATGATTTGTTGTCAACTTCTCTTCAAGTAGGGGTCTGGGAGCAGCTCTGGGCTGACTGGAGTGAGGGACTGAAGTGCAGGCATAAAACAAGGAAGGGATGAGAAAGAATGGAGGGAAACATTTTTAAGGAGAGAGGGGAGTTGATTAGAGGGAAAACAGGAAGAGAAAATACTGACAGGCATGGATGTAAGACCAAGGATCCATCTACCCCATATCCTGTCCCAACAATGACCATATGCAGATGTTTGGGGATGAGTAAGAGTAGGACTAACTTCAGATATTTCCTTTTAATACTCCCCCAGTCACCAGTTATTATCAGTTCAGGAACTTCTTGCAATATAGGCTGTTTCTACACTTCTCTTCCAAGGCTGTAGAAAGTTTTCAAACCCCCAAAATCTTCTGGCAAGGAGATTCACAGATATGCTATCCACTACATGAGGAGCTGTATCCTATTTCAGTTCCAAATTCTGCTCCTCCTGTCTTCATCTAATGACCCCTACCTCTGGAATTGGAAAAGATATACACAACTGATCCTCAGACTGTCTGTAAATCTCCATCCTGTAGCTCCCAAATCACACCTTTTTCAGTCTGAAAGAGTCTTGATCCCCCTCCTCACTCATCCTTCACACATTCCTCTCATTCTCTGAAATTCCTTTGATCCTTTTTGATGCTATTCCTGGTGTACTTCCCAGTTTGGCTGCATCCTTTGAAATGAAAGGATCAGAAATGCTCATAGCAAAAAAGGCATCGATAATTTATGGATTTGTGGAGTTATCATAGTGTTTTGTACTGTGGTCTTTATTTCTTTCCTGGTAATTCCTAACACTTGATTTTCTTTTTGAGCTGCTCATGGTGGTGTTCACTTTCACAAACCCATCCATCACAGCACTCAGATCCCTCTTTGTAGTAGTAATGATCAGCCAACAGCTTTTTAACATGTATTTTACATAAGAAAGCAAGATCTTTTTTCCTATGTATATAATGCACATTTCTCTTCAGTGAATTTCACCTGCCACTTTTTCACTCAGATACCAGATTCCTAGAGTTCTGCATTTCATTGCAATCAGCCCCTCATCCTTGCACATCTGAATAACTTGTCATCATCAGCAAACACTGTCACCTCCTTACCACCTTTTCCAGGTTATTTCTGAACATGTTGACAAGTACAGACCCCAGCACCAGCTCCTGAAAAACTTCACTGGACACCTCCCTACGCTGTGAGGACTGGTTGTTCCCTCTTAACCTCTGTTTTCTATTTTTTAACTGATTTTTTTTTTTTTCTGAGCACGATCCTACCTCACGTGCCTGTTCAAAGCCTTCTGCAAAGGCTTTTTGAAAGGCATACACATAAAAGGAAAGAGGATGCTAGCTAAAGTTTGTATATTTTTGTAAAAGGTGTACTCGATCCAGTAATAGTACTCCATTCATAATCACTCCTAAGCACACACAGAGTTTGACCTGGTGCCTTCCTTTGGCCAGGAGCCCCTGCTAGTGCAGGAGCAGGCTTCTGGCTATGGGCTGGGACACCCCACTGGCTCAGACCCTGCCAGCGTGCGGGGCCTCGCTCACGTCGTGCAGTCCCCACGTACAGCCTGTCACACACTTTGTTTCCTATGGGCAGGGCCACACGGAGTAAAAGATCAAGCAGAAACGTCCCACCATCTACGTGACCCTTAAGTGGTTTTCCTTAAGTCTGGGTGTCAGACTGCACATAGTGAAGCCAAGAGACCACCCTGTGAAGGCAACAACAAGAAGAAGAAAAAAAAAACAACCTGGGAAAAAATAAAAGGAATAGCATAGCCAAGTGAGAATAAAAACGTGATACTAAGCAGAGTATCCCTGACCATCTGGATCTTGCTGTAGTTCTTATGTTTGAAGATTGATCAATGACAAAGTAAATAATACAATGCTTCTTGTTTTATTTTTTTTTTTAATTTGATTTAAAGTGATTTGGAAACTAGCAATATTGAAACTTGAAATCTTAAAGTTCTGATTCAACTAAGACCCCTAATGAAGTAGTGTATACTTGCAGAATAAATTCATCAATGTATATCCCTGTGGACAGACTGGGGCAAACTGTACTCGGTATAAAGCATGTATTTGTCAAGCTTATGTAACCATATGGATGTGCCAGATCTGATTCAAACAGCATTTTGCAAACAAAATATTAAAAGTACTTTACAATTCCATAACAGTGACTGAAAACAAGGATATAGCTCTACTCAGAGGAAAGCATGTGTTCACAAGCAAGGACTGGCTTTTGGCTCCCAGTGGAAGTGCAGAAGGACATACTTGAGCATATTGCTTATTCAGACTGAACCAGATCAGATGCTACTTGACTCCTCTCTTTCCTTTGGCTTCAGATTGCCTTTGGCTTCATTGCTGCTGTAATGTACACTTGTAATAGTTCCTCCACATTTTTTAAAGGTTATGTTAAAAACCACAGCGTTTCATTTTTATTTACACTAATCTATTTCCCCAACCACACCAAAACAAGGGAATAGCTAGTGTGATTTTGGGTGCACTGGTAAGTACCTTTACATTACTAGATTGTTGTAAGATTATTTTCTTGTAGCACAGGGTCGAAGGCACAAAAGCCACCAGCCACATCCTCAGCCAGTGTGAATGTAGAGCCAAGGATCCAGCCACATGTCAAATTAAACAAAGGCATTTTAGAGCTACCTGTTTGTTAATGGCATCTGACCTACATATACCAGCTCCAAAGAATCAGACTTTCCCTTCCTGAAAATAAAAGATGGCACAGGGAACAAAACTAGTCGCTGTGGACAAACTAATGGGCATCAAACTAATGCAGACATCCAACAATTAAATTTGGGTGGTTCAGTACATTCCTAATTAAGTACAATTAATATTTGTTCCTTACTTGTTCATTTTACATATCTCACTGATGTTCCAAATCTAGTCTCCCCTGATCATCTACCCAAGCACATCCTAATGATTCTGCCTTTCAATCCCTTGTTATTATCCTGACATAAACAATGCAGAAATGCAATTAGGCTGCTATGCACACAGTGCCTGCCTCCTCTTTCATTGCAGCTGCTGGGAGTCTGGCCATGCACTGTCATTATGATGGTTTCAGTCTTTCTGTACCTCTGCAGAAGTTTCAAGGAACACCTCTAGTTTTCTTCCTCCCAGATACTTCATGTATTCAGCTCTCCATCTCCAGTCCCACTATTAGGTGTTTTACCACCATGTAGAGTTCATATCTTGACACTATAGTTAGCAGAGCAGAGAATCATGTGCCATCTTCCCCAATTACTTTGTTTTTGTAAGCAACTCGGTAATACTGTTAACATTTCTCTCTCCCTCAAGCAAATAAATGCAGAGAAAAAACAAAACAAAACAAAACAAAAAAAACCCGAAAGGCAAAACCCCACAGATTGATGTGATGGCAGGGTTGTAAAATAATAATATAACATTCAGTTTGAGACTAAACAAAACTGCTAGCTCAAGAGGAGGGAGGCAGCAAGGTGATGGAAGAGTCGAAACACCCATGGTAAAATTTCAGTGTTGCAACTCTCTGCAGTTTCTGAAGGGCCAATCAGTCAAACCTTGGGCAGAGGTTGAAGATCTCTCTTGAACTACCCACATATAAATGTCCAGAGAGAGAAACTGGCCCCAAACAACACTGAACAGCTGCTGAGCAAGCCAGTGCTTCCAGTGAGCAATAGCAGTATCCCACATGCCTTTCTTGGCAGTTTCTGCCAGGTCAGTTTAAGATAAACAAAATCTACTGAAGAGATTCAGGTCAAGAACCATTAACATCAAGCACGTTCCTGGCATGCAGATGCTTGTTCTGCAGCCTCAGAACTGATCTGTTTTAGGTGGATCCCAGCCTGCCTGGCTCTGGAGACCCTCAGCAAGCCCTGATGCTGTCTGCCCCCGTACACCTCTGCTGACAACCCAGCCTGAAACAAATTCAGGATGGATAGGATGGCTCCAGGGTGGTAGAAAAGAAGCAAAGGAGGCTGCTGGGCACTTCAGGACAAATGTCCCAATGGGCTGTGCTCTTCTATATCCACTGAACACCTGGGGGCTGCCCAGCCTGGGAATGTGTCTGCTACAGAGCAGCAACATATGCTGCAGTAAGATAGCCCTGGAAAAGCGGTTTCTCAATCATTTAAGGAAGACTAATTTCTTTTGTTTTAAATAGCTTTTAATTTTATTTTGCATTGTGTCTTCTACTGTCTTTTGGTGGCCATCTCTAAATTTAATAGCTCTGCATAAGCTTTAAAAAACCCCAGAACATTGCTTTTTGCCCCAGACAGATTTTTTTTACTCTTCTATGTTTGCTTGTTTGGGTGAACATCAGAAGAGAATCTTCCCACCTACATATCTAGTTAGCTAGCTAGCTAACTAAAGGTTGATTAATGGCAAGAGTTGGTTTAAGCCAAGTAATTGTAACAGAAAACAAAGAACAGGGAATTTTTAATGATGTTCATCTTTCCACATGTCAAAAATTCATATTTGTTGAGCAATTTTACCACTTTTTTTTTTTTTTAATTTGCTATGAGGAGACATTGGAAATTATTTTCTTTGACCAGTCTGCTGTTACTGGCCTGAGTGAAGCAGAGAGAAGAGTTATGCAAATTGATTGTATCAATCAAAAAGCATTAAAGTATATCTGCATTTAAAAGCAATGGAATTCGTTGAAGTATTTTTAGATTTTTGTAACTGAAATACTGCTTGGAAAATAAAGTGAAAGAAGTGTCCACACAACCTAATGGTTGCTATTAAAGGAGGCCATAGGCACCAGTCTTTCAAAAATTAAAGCATCTAATTTAGGCAGTCAGTCCCCAGCTTGCAGTGTCAGTGCTCAAGTGGTGTGAAGATAAGCACACATATAAATGTTGGAGCAAACAGGCCTTGGAGTCAGTGGTGCACTGCAGGATCTTTGCAGCAACAGCATCTTTTTATTCAGAATGCACACTCTATCCTATGACATGGGACTCAGAAATTTCCTGAGACTCTCTACTACCTTACACTGAAAGGTAAACTGAGGGGGTTTATTGGCTTAAAGTACAAGGTACATCTGTGTACAGAAACAAGCACTACTTCAACACAAATAGAGCAACATTTTAGTATTGGAAACCTAATGTTGGGCAGATAAATAAAAAAAAGCGACGTAATGGAAGAACAAGATATGTTTCTTATCTCCTGCACAAGGTACACACACATTAAATCTGTTGTTTAGGCAAACCTCCCATTACACAAAGAGGGAACTGTAATGAAAATGTGGGATTAAAGGGTTTTCCAGTTCTTCAGGGAGAACACCTGAACCTGCACAGACATCAGCCTGTGCAAGGTGTGCCAGCTGCTGAGGTGCTCTACTCTGCTCCCCTCCTGGAGCAGGAGACAAAATGTAATTACTCAGGTATTTCTGCCTTTCTGCGGTAGTAAATTTTCATATTATTCAGAGGGAGGCATCCCACTCCTTTTAGGCAAAGCATTAAAAATGGTCTTCTCCAGACTACTTCTTCAATGAGTACTTAAAGGAGAAGGAAGGGGAGAGGGTTAAAGGGAATCACCACAGAACAATTATGAAGGCAATTTGGAAGCCAGTCTGGAAACAACATTGTAACAGAGCCAATAGCTGATTCAAATAGTTACATTTCTCCTTTGATCACCTGCTGAAGCACACTCATAATTAGCATTTAATGGAGTCCACAGTTCAGCACATTACTGAACACCTGCGTGCAGATATTAATTCCTCTTTCTGATGACACACTCTCCTGTGCTGGAGTGCAGACCTGTGCTCGCTAACAAAAGGAAATATCTGACAACAGATGAGCACCACCTCGACTCCAAAGGAAGAACCAGCAGTTTCTACAATGCTGCACTGGATTTCAATCAAGAGTATTCATAGTTGTATAAACCCTTGAAAGAACTGAAAACTTTCATATATGCCTTTCTCAAGTTTTCTCTAGTTAAAAGACGTTGTGGTTTCTTTTCTCTTACATCTATTAGCAAATATAAATTTTGCAACTTGTCCTTGCAAGGTAACATACCAGACAGAGGAAATGCAGCTCTCACCTGTCCTTGAAATGGAGAATTTCAGGTAATACCTATTCCAGCAAGAGGAGAGATTGCTAGTGCCATCTCTTGGTGAGAAGGGCACAGAAAGAAAGCCATTGGCATAGTCCCAAAGACATAGTGGGAAAAATAACAGGTGCTTCTAGGAAGTGCTGACCACTCTCTCACTGATATCAAAGCACTTACAAGTATTCTTAGTTTGAGATGTTCAGTATTGAGACCCTTAGTATTGAGATGTCCTATTTATTTGAAGGACGTGTCTTGTACCCTTGCAATTAAGCATGTACTTAAATATTTGCCTGGTGCTAAATCCCAATTCTATGAAAGCATTTAAAAAGTGAAATCCTGGGGAATGTGATTATTCTTCAACTGAAACTGAGAAAATGTTGTGTCTTGAACTTGTTAGGTTTTTAAATATCTTCACTGGGCTGTGATCCAAATACCTTGAATGTTTGGATGCTCCAACAACAACTTAATGCAGTTGTGGAGGTTGAGTGTTAATCATTAAGTTCATGTCAGATTTCATGATGCAGGAAGAGCTGTGGATAAGTGAGTCAACACAAACTCCTAATCATAAGAAACAGAGTTCAAAAGAAAAATGTGAAAAGAGGCTTAGCTGAGCACCACATCAACGTCAAGTAAGTTTGCATGGTGCCATTTATTCTTTTACTCTGTTTAAATATCATCTGGAGAATGCTGGGCACATTTACCTTGCTGAACTGAACCTATGACTAAACATATCACAGGGCAGATCTGACCTTCATAATGGAAGAATTTTCTATGAAGTTTTCTGTGGATTTCAAAAGAAGCCACACATAGGAGTCACTGTGAATGAAGAAAAGCATGGAGGAAAACTTCTCCATGTGAAAGCGTGTGAACTTTGCAAGACACTGTCTTCTCTCATGAAAATACAAAAGCAATTATCGCTTCTGGACCAATATTGCATGCATGAATAGTAGTGAACTGTAAATAAACCCAAACATCAATACCAAATAACCGGTCTGCTCTCCATTTTCAAATAACAATGGAGAAAAAGTTAAATTGTGACAACACGTACACTGAAAAATATATTGATAAAAAGTAGACAACTTTTATTAACTAAGCAATGTTTACAGCAAGATTTACACTTCTAAAAAAAAATTTAAGTGTAATAGTAAAAGAAGACATACTAAATAAAAGTAAAGATGTTGTCCTACCTTGTTTTAGAATGGTTTTGTTTACAGGGATACCACATCCATGTGATTTTTGGTGGAGGAATACCATACACAGTACATGTTAGCACTTGTTTGCTGCCTAGTAAATGCAGATTGGGATCAGGGAATGATGACACGGCCTTTTCATATATCTGTGGTTTCACTGGAAAGGGTCAAAATTGGAAATCAATTAAAACCAGCTTATTTCCAACATAATGCGCTACTATAAAAATACTACATTCCTGCAGTGTGAGTAACAAGAAAAATCCCCAGGAAAACAAAATAAAATCACAGTCCAAAGTCAAGTCAGATGAGTGGTTAGTAATACATTTAAGTCATCAGGAACAAGTATGTGGCTGTAGAAGACAGAAACACTTCTAATGAAAACCAGCATCCATTTTCTGGTTCAAAGACACATCTTTCACCCTGTATATGAGGCTTGGGTTCAGGTCCATGAAGTCAGTAAGAAAACCCACAATGCCCCGATGAGTGCAAGATTGGTGACAATCCAGCTCAAGGGAAATTGAGCATTTGCATGTTCAGGAGAAGCATGGGAACATGTTGCAAACTTACCATTTACCGTAAGAGTGACTGTAAGATTCTTCGACAAGTTCCACTGTCGAATGCTCAATATTATGGTGTAGTTCCCAGCATCCTCCTCAGCAACATCCTTGATGACTAAGGAATAGTCTTTGACAATGTACCGGGCACATTTTTCAGCAGCAGGTAGCCCATCTTTTAACCTGTTTCATGGAATTCCAGAAATCAAAATTCTGAAAAAAAATTCTGCTTAAACCCCCCATGGTACATCATATTCCTCCATCTTTTGGAAGGGATTGGATTTCCAGTCTGAGATTCTGTTTGCCAGAGGCTTGTCCATTCCTTTCAAATAAGATTGCTGATTTTTGTAAACCACTTTAGAGAATACTATTCCGTATATTAAAATTGATAAGAATATGGTGGGGCTTTATGGTATTTGAGAGTTGCTGAAAACTGCAACTCTGTCTCTGAAGATCCCAGTTGTCCATGGCTGTGACCACCATTTAGTCTAAAAGACAACCATTTTGGCTAAGAGTTGGTCACAGAGAACAAGGTTGCATCATCTTGCGCTGGCCATTTCTCTGTGACCTCAGAATACATCCTGGGACAAAGTATTAGAGTACTCTAAGCACAGCTGTGATTTTAGGAAGAGGAAGAGTAAGTAGATTAGATAAGCACTCAAGAATCAGATATCCTGCTATCAAGTGAATGTTTTTAAAGATAACACAAAATCAACATAGAAAGTACTGTTGCTCACACAGAGATTCCTGAAGCAAAAGATCAAAGTCTAAAATACAGTGTAAAGTGCGTTTTAACAAGCTGCAAGAAGGTTAACATGATGTTAGTAGAAGGGTGCAACACATATTCATTATCATGATGGATTTGATTTAAATGATTCACAGCTTTTAATAAGTATTTATAGAAAACTCTCACTGTTATTAGAGGAGCACTAAAATTTGGTCAAAGGACTTATGGATTTAGGCCTTTCACTGTATGTGCATTTTACAGAACCACAGAACAGCTGCAGCTGAAAAAGTCTTTGGAAGTTATTAAGTCTAATGTCCTGTAAAAAGCAAGGTCAGAAGGTTGCCCAAAACCATTTTCAGTATGGTTTTGTGTTTCTCCAAAATGGAGACTCCATCACCACTCTGGACTATTTATTCCAATGTTTGACCAACAGCNGAAACAGAAAATTATGTATAAATGGCTGGCATCAGTGTCACAGCCACCCCTTAGTTTTCCACATGGAGCCATAAGTGTAAAAGTTTTGTAAAACAAGACAACACTTTTTGGAGTAAAATTAATTCCTGGATGTAACATGAACTCCCACTGTTCATGTATGTATGGTTTGTTTTCTTAATCAGTCTTGTCATAGACCCTTTGTTAAAGTTCAATTAACTGAGCCAGAGCTACTGGTGTTTAAAATTATTTAAACAAAAAAATGCTTGAGATCATGAATAGATAACATTGTTACATGTGAAAGTGGTTTAGATTAATTAAAAAAAAAAATGTTCCAAAAATTTCTTAACACAGCATACATGAGACAAAATCAATGATCCTGTGAATGCCCTGCTGAAGTAGATCTACAACCTGCAGATCACTGCATAAGAATACCAACTTCCATTTTTTTTAAATAGTGCATGTCTGTATGACTCAAGTCAATTTTTTTTAATGAAAGCCTTCTTTTCTTTCTCTTACTGTCTGAAAAGCAGGTTTCATATCTAGGTCTGAGTGAAGCTGGATGCAACACTTCAGTCAAGGCTGGCAGAGATATTTAGCTGTAGAGTGTGCATTCATTTCAAGAGGAGACATATCCAACCTATTTGAGGATTTCAGCTTTAAACTTTCCATATCTCCTTTCTTGCACTTGCAAAATGGAGGTAATGTTCTCGCAAACTGTTAGAACCCCAGGCAGATCTGAAACTTCAAAAAAATCCTCCCCAACTCTATCATAAAAAGATGTCCAGGATGCATATGTGGAAGTAACTGTTGTCCTACCATATAACCTCTGGAGAAGGAAATGCCTTCACTTTCATTGACAAACGATAGGATTTTCTTCCAGCTACAGCCTCCAGCGCAGTTTTCCTTCGACGTTTCAAATTAATGAACATTTTATCTTAAACAAAATAAAAATATGCTTTGTATTACTGATTTTCATCCCGTAAAAGAGTAGCTCTACTAAAGAAAATGTGACTCCAAATAAAAATGATCTTTAATAATTTTGATGCTCCCACATGTTAACAGCAAGAATAGAGCCTAACCTCCTAGAGATCTATAAAAGAGAAAAGAATACCACAAATATGCAAGAAACTGAGATGCAGTTCCCAGGGCATGAATCTGCTTGGAGAAGATACACTCTAGCCAAATTCACATTGTGCTCCAGCCAGAAAAAAAGACACAAGAGATAAACTGGTCTGTAGTATGTGGGAGGCTGAACTGAGGATGATCAGATGACCTTTCCACTCCTACAGGCAAAGAATCAATGAATGATTCAAAAGAAAATATTTTGCCAGAGAGGAGTGAAGGGACCTTCAAAGAAATAGCAAAGGAAAAGGCAGAAACTTTCTTTATCATTGGTAAACAGCTGTTTCATCAAACAAACAAATCTTTGTGACTTCACAGGAATATCAACCTGCTGGAATTTGTTCTTTTCCAGTAGCTCTGCCCCATATCTTCAACTCTCTGCCAAGCTGATGGCTTTTACCAGAGGCAATAAAACATAAAATTCATACAAGACATTGGAAAAATATCTCTTTCTCGCCTGCCAACTTGTGCAAAATAAAACATTCAAAACATAAAATATGTTTGAGTGTGATTTCGATGGTACCTACAGTGCAATATTTACTCACATTGTGAACTGCATAAGGATGATGGATATCCATTAAACAAGTGCAACATTACCACGTACATTGAAAATAATATGTACAAGATAAAAAAGTAGTTTATTTACACAAGTCAAGTTATAAAGATACAGCCCTGATATTGTAAACCTTTATTCACACAGGCTCTTCCTAATATGGGCATCCTGTTGATGAGGCTGCTTATGCGAATGCAGGCTGACTTCAACAGTCCCAGCTTCTCTGATTTTAATTTTAATCTCCAGCGTCTCAAACTTTGATTTTATTCTAAACCTCGGTTTCTGACAGATGCAGTTTTTCTGTTTAAGATATGGTTTAAGAAACAGTTTATCTGTTTAAGTGGTTATCATGATTCATCCTATGCTCCCAGTGCCTTATTCCAGGGCTTAAACAGAGAAAATGGGGTGAAATTCTCTCTAAGAATACCAACACAGTGTGCTTAGTCCACACTTCCAGATGGACAGAAAAGATACACCACTGAAAATATGTAACAAATCTATACTCTGACCATCAGTGATGTGTTGCAGAGGACACCCACCAGCTACTTGGTCTTTAACACCAATGGTGCTCCAAAGATCCTGGATAGTTCTAGTTGTAATAGAGTGTCCCAAAGAAGGTCACTTCCCAAAAAGTCCCAATGCAAAAAAAGTCTTTATTCATATACATTTGAAATAATATCAGAAATTTCCAGATTTCAGAGAAGGCCCAGACAAACCTTAGGGAACTTGATCAAGGGCCCTGCTGTAAAACCATAGTAATGATTTGCATTTTTTTGAATGGTCTACCAGCTACCAGCTCCACGTAGAGTTAGGGTATTTATTTCTTCTTTATTTTTTCATAGAAAGAAATGCTTAAGTACCATAGAAGAGGACATGGGATTCTTCTATTTAAATTACATTACTTTATGCTTGTACCTTCTTTTTCCCCCAAACAAGAGTTTTGCTGATTCTATCTACTAGAACTGACTGAGGACAGTGCCATCATAATATTTAGCAGACGGAAGTGATGAAATTGAATATTAACATGCCTACTGCCAACAGTACAAAACAGTCATGGAAGAAATGATACGTTTTTCCTCCTGGAGCGCCTCTCTCCCTCGTTTCCCTTTTTCTGCTTATGATGAATGTGCTACAAATTCGCTTCTACCTTCCGTCACGGTGTAAAACTACCACATGACTGACCTTGGTACATGAGCATTGAATATCCTACAAATGTGCACCTCTTCTTACCATAGACAATGACTGTTGTGTTGACGGCCTTGATGGACGGCCCGCTCTTCACGTGGCAGGTGTACTGTCCTTTATCAATATCCCGCACTCTGTCCACAACGAGGATGCTGTAAAAAATGTTGGCCTCTGAATTCTTCTGGTCAATACGCTGCGTTACAGAACCTCTCTTCCTTGTCTATAAAAGCCAAAGAAATGAACAAGAAAGAGCTCAATCAAACCAATTTTCATGATTATTAAGATTTTTTATTTTTGTGCACTGCCGCCATAACTTAATTAAAAAAAAGTCCCAGATGCCTTTGTACAGCACAGACAGGCAAAAGATGCTTAACATTTCCAGAGGGTCAACAACAAAAAATATAGGCAACCTTACAGGGCAATTCATCTCTGTCTTTACCCAAGTTATCATGGCATCTGAACTAGTACTTTCCAGAGGAAGATCCTCCCTTTTGTATAGCCTGTCATAGCAATATGCCCAGCTCCTTATTGCCACTGTCCAGGACTGCTCCCAAATATCCCTGAAGCCATGATATAAAGAGGAGCACATAGTTTGGTGCCTGTATTCAGTGCCATAGGAAGCAGACACATAGAAGAAAAGGACATTAACACAAGGAGGGGAGAATTCTGGAAACGTTACAGACGGAAAAGGGACTAGATTTGGCAAGGGAATAGCAGGGTGGAACTGAAGATAATGTGACTCTGAGGAGTTATTTCCTGCAACTCCCCCTCAGCATTGGCCTCAAAGTTTATTTAACCCAGGACATTGTTGATGCCTTATAAACACTGAGCACCCTTCAGTTACCATCTAAATAAAAACAAAGCACAATTTCACAAATGTGGTGCCCAGACAGGGCTTGGTAGGGCAGCAACGAGCAATATAATATATTTGGAGCATTTCTTGTTGCTAAGTTGTCTATTTCTGAGGTGAAAAAATGCCAGGGAAAATGGCTACAGTAAGCAATAAACAATTGCATCAATCTTCCCTATATAATGCAATCATAATTTCAGCCTGTGATTAGATACAATGAGTGACATAATAAATGATCTTGACTTGAATCACCAGCATAAATCAAACTGACATGAAAGGAATGGGAGTTGTAAACCTTAAGCTAATGTCAAATTTCTTATCAGTTTTACACGGACTCCCTGGCAGTTATTCTGTAAGTGACAAATATTTATGAGGATGTTCCCGATGTGGGGGGTGGAGAAGCACACTCAAGATCATTCCTGTAGTTGTCAAAACAAGAGGATTGTTCGTGTGACACTTAACAAATGAGATTTTGGCTAGCTAAATCAAAATATCTTTTCTAAACATACTCGAATTGGGTGCCTGACTGTCTGCCAGTCTTTGAAATGAATGTGTTGAGAAGACAGCCTCACTGAAAACCTTTTTGTCACAAGAGAGAGCCCCTGCCTGGGACGGGGTGATAAATTTCTCTTGTTTCATCAGGTCGAAAAGAAGCTCCCAGAGATGAAACAATTCTAGCGTTTGCTGGTGATTATGCAATATAACCAGAGCACTTTGTGTAAACATGTTTACTTATGAAATTAAGCATCAGAAGGAAAAAAAAGAAACCTTAAGAGACATGTCAGCAAGGGTCAAAATGATGGAATGCAAACAACGGCAAGCATTCCGAGGCAGAATTACTCCAGGGATGCTAGATGCAGCATGATCTGTGGGAAACCTCTGGTTTCTTCTTTCCAGCCACAGCACTCACCTCTCCAGGGTAAGTCCATGTCATCTGCACTCTGGTGTTCCAGGCTGCAGTGACAGTGCAGTTAATTGCCAGGCTGTCTCCCTTCAGCAGCTTGACAAGGCGTGGGGTGCTTAACTGAACATCAAAAATTGTGTTGGCTGCATGCGACAAAGAGGGAGAACAATTAGTAAGGGCAGCAGGGCCAGGGGCTTTCTGGGGGACAGGGGGTGGAGAATGCCACCTACTTTCTCTGTGTGTCAGGTACTTCGTGCTGAACGTGTGCCCACCGACGGTTGTCTCGCAGCTCAGGAGCCCGATGAATCTGTAAGTCGCCTTAGGTATCCTGAAGCCTTGCTTGCTGTCCCAGATTACTGTCTTGCCATCAGGAATTAGGATTTCTCGTGGAATCTGGAAGTGCCAAACACACATCATAAAAACAACTCATCCTCACGTCTACTGTCTAATCAAAATAGTCTAATAAAAAAGGGATGGGGGAAAAAAGTACCCAAAAATCTGTCAGTCAACATGAAAAGGATGACACAATGATGTGGGTTTTTCAAATCACATTTTCATCACAAAATAGAAGAAAAACCTGGGTGAACAATGCAAATGTTGCGTTTGTTTCCAGGATTTCATTATTTATAACAGGATGTAATTTAGGTCACAATAGATTGACACTACCATTAGCTTCAGCACTTGGGCTGCTATTCTGTTGGCTCCTGGTTGGCAGCTAAAGCGCTCATCTCCAGGATCCTCTGCAATTAAGTGTCCTAGTTTCACCAAAGAGAAACAAATACACACTTTCCAATGGAGATGACAAATGTACTTAATTTGCAGTCATTTTCTGGCTTTACGAAATTCCTGCCAGGATTCAATTCCATGCATGCCATATTTATTTTGCCTAAAAGACTTAAAAAACAAACAAACAAAATATTGCCATGTGGTATCAAATGTTCACCATCATCAGTACAAGTTATCTTTTACATTATGACCCTTTGCACTTTAAGCCCCATTTTAATAAGGTATTGAGAAAACCCTGAAAAAGTAAAGTCTATCATAGCCATTGAAGCTCAGACAAAACCTCTCAATTTCATATCATGCTATTTTGTTATACCTTATTGATGGAACAAATGCCATCATTTGGATAACACAGAGATCAGCTATGAGTACAAAGCCTGGATACAACTCTATTTTGGTAACACCTGTTTTAATGCTGAAAATAAGATATTTTTAAAGGTGGCACAGAGCAGAGTTTAAAATAATTACTGTCATAAGGAAAGATCCCTGGATCAACTAAGCACCTTGCAGCCAGCCCTTCAGTTCCCACTGTGCACCAGTCTCACTGTGTCCATTTTTTGTCCTTTATTTGAGCAGAGGACTTATGTTTTGGACAGCCCTTTCCTTCCTACAAGCAAAGCCAGCATGGGTGGCTGTCAGAAGCTGGGGGAAGGATGAACGTCTGTCTCCTTCCCGTGTAGTACAGTTTCTCTCTACAGTGTGGCACCCTCTTGGCTGCCTGCTCAGCCTGTGGAGAAATGTACCCACATTCACTCTTCTCATGCCATTTCCTCCAAAATAACTAAGTGCATGATGAATCAAATGAACAATAAATACAGAGCGCAAAATGACGTGGTAGAATTCCTTATCTTTACAACTGCTGATAAGATGCTATAATAAGCATGCAAATCACAGGGAAGTGTGTGTAGCACACACACGAGTAAAGCCTGTTACAATACAGCCTGCTGGCTACCATTCAACAATATCTTGGTCCCTACGAGCTCTGTTATCATTCCTATTCTAAAAATAAAAAAAAATTCAGCTTTGGTTTAACTAGCTTGTAGTTATGTCATCAAGAGCTTTGACTGGATTTCTCTTCTTGCTGCTTTGGAAGAAACCAAACTATTTCTGACCATATTTCTGTATAGGTTTTCATGAAGAAAGTGAAGCCAGAGAGTCAGAGCCATCCTAGACTGGTATTTCCCAGGGAATGCATTCACTGCACATTCATTACTTAATTGATGTATTACTGACTTTGTATTAGCCTTACTCCAGGAATACAAAAGTACCAAAACACCCATAAGAGTTCTATTTTGCAACTTGCAGTTTTGTGAGTTCTCTGGATATCCACTAGGCTTACTTATCCTGGAGGCAAACCTTTGTCTGCACAGTTTACTCATGTGACACCCCTCAAAACCACTAGAACTACATCTTTTTTGTATAATTTTTTTGTAGCTCAAAGACTAAGAAGTTACACCCAGTCACCTGAGAAAGCATAACACAACACCAAGTTACTCAAAGGAAAACTTCAGAAAACTGAGGTCTCTGACAAGCAAAAGACCACTGTGACATAGCTGGAATCTGACCAAATCTCAAGAGGAAAAACCTGAGATGCTGCAACAAGTCCCTTTTGAAGGATGGAAATACCAGGACCTTTTCTCAGATGAGAAGATGGATGAAGGCTGGGTTCTCAGCCTACAGCCCTTCACAGCTCTACCCTCTCTCCCTGCTTACTTCAGTTTCTTACCCAGCTCTTCTCCACCCTGTTCTCTGCCAACCCCACTGGTTCAGATTACCTGTTTCCCACCCTCAGAGAACCACAGTTGTTTTGCTCTGCCCTAAACCATCTTTCAGAGCAGCAACTAGAAACATGGTATGGTCATTACCATGCTGATGGCTGCATGGATGGTACAAGACAGAGGATCCAAGAATCACACAATAATTTAGGCTGGAAGGGACCTCCAGAGGTCACCTGGTCCTGCCCCTAGGCAGAGCATGGCCTGTGTAGTTCAAGGCCTTGTCAAAAATCTTGGCCATTTGGTCATCACTGAGAGAAGCAGAAAACCTATGAGGAAACATCTTCTGTAACAGTGAGACTTGCACTGAGCCAGCAGAAGATAAATTCAGCCACAATAATGGCTTTCAGATGGGAACCAACAGTGAGTCAGAGGCATTCAAAGAATCAGCTTGTTGCGACGGCTGCATTAACATGGAATTTATTGTCTACATACTAATCTTTGTGAACCATATCACTGTGGCTCCCAGTGCATTCTTGGCCTTTTACCTTCTTTGTACTTTGTTTCAAATGCAGCTATTCTTGGTATAGGCTGTGCCTCCTTCTCTGCTCAGTCTTGGCTGAATGTTTTTGGTACCTGGTGGCGTTAACACAGTACAGCCACATACTGTGTGTGTACATGTGGTCAAGGGTTATAGTCAAGCTGTGGTTCTCCACATCTCCAAAAGCAGTTTGTACTGGAAAGAGACAACTAAAAGTTTAATAAAAATGTACATTAGAGTCTCAAATGCTTGCCTTTTCTTTCATGTTTCCCCTTCCACCAATTTGGGAAGGATGAGGTGGTATTATTAAAAATTTAGGTTGTCTGGGTATGTGACTCACAACAGCCCTTGGGGTTTTCCCACTTTTTATTCCTTATCCTGAAGCTTATTTATGTCTATTCCTGCAAATGTCATTGTTTTTATGATAGGGAATCCAAAAGGATTCTCAGTAAACAAATTAGATCATTGTATCAAAAGGTGATACTTTCTCCATTTATCAAGATAAGAGCAAATGAAGAGGTAAGAGAAGTGCACAGCTTACTTGTAATAAGTTTTATCTTTTTTTATGGATCCTGAATGAGGCTGCCAGAATCATGTTGATGGGAATGATGGCTTCACAGGCTCTGAATATCTAGCTATTAAGCGTTAGATCAAAACTATTAATTGATTTCAAAATTCTTCATATGATAAGGAAGAGAAAAGGCCATCAGCTGCTGCAAATAAAGGTTATATCGGACCTGAAGGCTGAATTTGAAATAGGAATTTAAAGCTTCACCCCCAATTCCCAGTCCATGTTTTATTAGCTTCTTGATTTTTGAAGACTCCCCCTCCTATGTAGTATATGATTGCCATGCTATAAAATACAATCTGCACAGATGTTCACCCTGAAAATGAAAGCAACACAGTATCTAAAAATGTTTGCCTAAGGTAAAGATGAACTTAGAGTAAAAAATTAATTTGTAGTGTTGAAGTGTTGAAGATGAATAATAAACATTTCCCACATAGGTCCACTAAAACTAAGAAGTAGCACTGCAAAGAAACAAATGCTGGAGACAGTGCTCATGCAACTGTAGGAAGCCCTTCCAGAAGAGAGAGATTATTAAAAATACTTCTCATTTTTACTTCCTGGCAATATAGAAGGCAGAACCTAATGACACTAAAGCTAGGATTTTTCTTTCCAGTTCCAGGGGACTGCATTATGGGGACAGCAACTTCTTCCTTTATCACTGATGGAAAACACAAAATAGCTCTTGTCTTTTCTCCAGCAGTAGAATGCCTGCAGCTGTGGAATGAATTTATCACATCTCTTAATTGCTATGTGCGTAGAACCTTGCTGGAATCTTCATATAAGGGTGTCGTAGAAGATAAATAAAGTAAGATATGATGTAATTCATTGTAGCTTACATGCTTCAGGAAATTCTAAGATTAATTAGGGAACACATTTATTTTTCCTGGAATGCAAAACATGTAAGCAAGCAATCCTTTCTTTCGAGCCTTGGCTCCACCTCCTTCTTCTCCTTCTGAGTATTACATCTGGTTTTGATGGTGTAAAACTGTGCTTTACACTACAAACCCAAGCTAAAGGCAAGTTGATATGAAAAGAAGAGTGTAGCTATGTTTCAATCTTCTCCAAATAAGGAGATTTTTTTTTTATTGTTTAATGACAGAAACCTGACAGGAATTTTCTCATCTAGGAATCTAATATGCTGAAATTTCAGATGCAATATTACAGTGCCCAAATAAATTCCCACCTTACAACACCCCTTCTATGGAATGCTAAATCTCACTTGTTTTTGATTTCATTGCCACACAACCTTGTGCATCCTCTTGCAGGAGAACTCTGTGTGTGTGTGTGTGTGTGTGTGTACCCACATACATAGAGCAATGTTCTGGGTCAGATCACTTTCTTTTCTTTGCATTTTGTTCTCTTTAATGGGATTTAACAGGTGAAAACCAAGCAGCAAAATCAGCATCTAAACTTGAAAATAGCGCTTGAAAGAATTGATAAAATTAGTGGTTAATGTATAGCTCTGCAGTCAAAGAATAAAAGACTTGTGCTGCACTAGATAAGCATCTTATGGTGGTATTGTTTGGCAATAGCATTTATTCTATTACAAGACAAACCTCTTTTCCTTTTAACAGTGATGAACTTTCATTGCCACTATGAACATAACTCTCTTTATTTAGAAACAAAACTTCTTTGCCACTTCCACCTAATTTTTAAGGGGGGAAAAAAAAAAAAGGTACCTTTAAAAAAATGCCCCATTCTCTGTCTTGATACCAGGTACTTTACTACATACTTATGGTTCAGTAGCTCTCCATGTAACTCTTAAGGCACCAAATGTTTTCCCAGAACATGGAAATATCTTTTCTTTTTTTTCTAAAACTAGTCCCACCACATCAAACTTTGCAGTTTCCCTGCACAGTTTCCCCACAAAGGAAAGCCATCCCTTGTCTAAATGTGCTCATATGTAAAAGGAAGCAGCAAAGTCTCTAGTGGGAGTGAGGTAGGGCAAAGGCTTGCAAAGATCCTTGTACAGCCACAGCAAGTCTCCAGGGACTCCCTGGCTGTTCCAGAGGACAGAAGAGGAAAAGGGAGGAAGGGCAGGGGAAGAGGTGGGAGGAAATCTCTTCTCCTAACAAGAAATTCCTTCCTGGGCTTAAGAAACCTTTGCCAGTGAGGATTTAATAAAGTAGTATGAAAAGTTCAAGTTTCTTCATGAAATTTCCACCCTTTGTAGGAGATTTGATGAAGCGACACAAAATGAGGCCTCCAGGGTTGAAATATTTCAGAACACACTGACACCCAGAAAAGTTGCATAAGAAATATTAAATTGTTAAAATATTGCAAAAGCATTACAATAGCTGCAAACAAACAAACAAACACATTATCCACATAACACTTTCAGAGCATGCTTGGATAGAGATACCTTTTTTAAAGTAACAACAATGTTTGGTGCTGTGACTCTGCATGGAATGATCATTTCTCTTCCTACAGCCATATTTATTATTTTAGGTATATCACTGTGCATCTCTACAAATGGATTGCTTGTATCTGCAAAAGAAGAAAAAGAAAGGTTAATATGTGAAATCTTAAAGCAGTGTATGGGAATTGTAACACTGCATACAGATGTAAGACAGACTACCTCTGCCCATAATGAAAGCTAAACAAAGTTCTAAAATCAATCTTCCATTTACTTTTGTCTAAACACATTCATCAAACTATTATTAAGTATTTGAAGACATATTTATCATTCAATATCAGTACAGTACTTTGAAATCTTTTTTACATTTCAGGACAGTCAAAGTCCATTTTTTCCATTATAGCAACTCCTCTGCTGTTGAGATATGTGCTTCTTATTTCATGGCATTTGTATCTTTTTATCACCAGGAAAAGTGGGAAAATATGGAAAGTGAGCTGAAATTCACTTAGCAGGAACCCTTTACAAAGGACATCTTCCTGCTGTCTGCAAGGGAATTGATAGCAAAAATTCACACTGACTGCATCAGCAGAAAGAATCTGCTGTGATTATCCAGCTGTATTTTCATCTCCGAGAATACGGACAAGAGAGAGTTAATTCTTCTCCTCTTTCCCACTATCACAATACCTGTGTGTCTCTCTTTTATGTGACAAGGTAAATGAAAATGCCAGGAAAACATTAATTCCTCTTGACTCAAAACTAAAGCTTGGCAGAGTAATTTACCGTCCCTTGAACAATCCCTTTAACAAAGGGCATTGTCATAAATAGCTTGCGCTGGGAACAGGGAACATTGCTGCCGCTATTGTTTGGACCACTTAACAAAGAGGGGCTCAAGCCACAGCCTCTGGCTCCAAATCTTCTTTGCAGGTGTTCAGATCTGAAGTTTAGTTTGACTCACATCACAGATAGACTACCTCCAAACTCACATAAGGTTTGGTTTTTAACTCCTAAAAAAGGCGGAACATTAAGATCTTAATTCTGTGCTTATCTACAGCTCTAATGTTTTTTCAGGCAAATCCCATTATTTTCACTCAGTCAAAAATCTTAGAAATAACAATGGCAGTCTTTCTTGGATAAGAAATTAGTAAAGCTAGCAAGAACCAATCCCTTATAACTGCAACACTTGGTTCAAGTGTTCTGGCCCCAAACTTCTGCATGTTGGCCTATGTTCACTCAAGTAGTTCTTCAAGTAAGTTACTTTTGCTTGTCTTTCAAAAGTATGATATGCACTTCCCAGGGTCATCAAACTGTTCTGCCCTTAGGATACTCTTTTCTTACTGTATGCAATAATATTTTTGTTTGAGACATCAAACAGGAAAAGAAACAGATTCTGCTCTAATTTATACTGGTGAGAATCCTAAGGCAGAGGATCTCAAATGTACTCCAGGTTACAGAAGAAGTTTTCCTAAAGTGGTTTAGTGAAACTGTTATACAAACTTTCTGAAATGAAAGCCACAAAGTATTATTTAATAATAGGTATTAAATGTCCACTGAGATAGCGAAAGGAACTTATGAGTAATAGAGGATGCGTATGTAATAAAACTTGCCCTGAGGACTTGCTAGGCCGACGTTTCCTCTGCAGTACGATTCAAGGAAAGACTAAGAATGAACCTGTTTGTAGCACAGGGAAAAGAACCTTTTTTGTTTCAGGGAGTGCAGCCACAGAAGAGGTCACCTGCCCCTTAACATCACCAGACAAACCGATTTACTACTCCCCAAAGACTCGTTTGTCTTTGTCACAAAATTAAGAGCTCCTGCCCAAAAGCAGCAAGCTTTGCAAAGTGGTTTCCTGTACCATAATCTCCAGATCATTGTAAGTGTGAGGAAGAGCTGTTCTGGGGACTGCCGGTGCTGTCTGCAGACAGAGTATCACCACTGACCGATGCCAATATCCAGGCAGTGGGGGTTGTGCAGCTCAGGCCTCGCAGGATTCCTGCCCGTCCGAAGGCAGGGACAGGAAACCAGCATAAAACACCATGTTTGTCTTTTCTTTCTTCTCCTTCTTCAGTGGAAGTGCACGTCCACGCCTAGAGAAGTCAACCAAGGGCTGTATAAAAATGGCCTCAGCCCTTGGTGGGCTGCAAAGGCCGGTCACAGCCTCTGCTGGTGCACTCCCTGCCGTGTGCGCCGAGGCGTCGCCGTGCCCCCGCTATTCGCGTGCAGAGCTCCCATTGACATCACCGGGGACTTCCGCCGTGGGCCAGAGGGCAATCGATGGCCCCGAGTGCTCCAAATGTCTTCCTGCTTTTGATTAAAAGAAATACGCATCATGTTTCCTAGCACAGTTTTGTTTTCATAATGAGCATGGAGGCTTTTCCTGATTCCCTTTGATTTTATCCTCCTTCCATCTTAAAGGCCATAATGGGATACTCTTGGTGCCTCAAGATCAGAATGTGGTGCAGGCTTTACCAGCCTGGATCAGGCAAAGCCGAACACAGCAGCGCCAGGAGAGCTTATGCCACCTTGGCGGGGTTTGCCAACATGGAATTCTTCTGTCCCCCAGGCTCTCCTTGCCTTTTTTTCTCTTTCCATCACAACCCCAGATACTGCCATTAGCTCCCAATACATTTCCTCTCAATTTCTTCCCGAGGGAAGGTAAGTGAACCTTCCCCACGTAGCTGGTTGGCAGCACATCTGGCATGACTTAATTTCCCACCAGCAGTCTTCTGGGCCAGCTCCACTCAATTCTATGTTCAGAAGGCTCTAGATGTAAAAGGAACATCACAGACTGACCTATCTTGAAGACCACATCCAGGTTACACATTCAGCTTCACTGGGATTTGGAACAGAAGGTCTAAGGGGCTTGACTTTGTTTTTATCAATTATTGATTTGGGTTGTTGGTTTATTTTGGTTTGGTTTTTTTGCCTGTGAGGTTAACAAAATGAAAGCTGGACAGCCAGAATATTTACATATGTTAAAGGTTACTTTAAAAATCAGCTTAGTGTATTTTTAAATTATGCCTAGAATGAATGACTGTGTACTGAGTTGACTGTGTTCCTTGCAATATCTCTCAGTTACAATCAACATGAAACCACAAAGAGCACTCATGAAATCACAAAATCCATGAAGGTCATTTGCTATATTGTTAAAGAGCATAAATAGCAGCTTTTTTTGCTAAGCTGGTTGGCAGCCAGATAAAAACTTGATAAGAGACTTAGCACAAGCAATATTATGTCTGGTATCAGTAACCTGTCTAGGCTATTTATGGGGTTTGCACAAACAACTAAATTAGCCAACACTGAAATGCCAATTTCAGAAAAGAAGGAGAGGGTTTTTCTTTCCAAAAGCTTCATCTACTGTTCTTGGTTTGTTTTGTTTTTAGTAATCTGAGCTATGTAAGTCAGAGGACTCACACATACATTTGCAAGAATAAAAGTCTCTGCAGGAAAATCTAAGCTCCTTGAAATCTCTAAAAGCTTATCCTCTGAAGTGCTTCCAAAATACCTACTTACACTTGGCTCATCCTTAAGATCCTTTTCACACTAAAAGAGGTGAAATATTTTCATCACATTCACATAACAGCCTTTTCCCTCATGCATGTGAAAAAGACCACAGTCTTTAGTAAAGAACAGATATGCAGACTTCATTGAAGTTCATGGGCCAATTGCCACATTCCCTTTCCATTAAAGAGATTAAACGTCCTTAACTTTATTTATCCCAGATAAATTATTGGGGCTGTTCAGAAGGAATTCCAAAAGAATCTTGCACACCAAGGGTCATTCCAGCCTCAATTGCACATCTACAATACAGACATTTCTCACTGAACTAGGAGCCAAACCTAGTGTTAGCGTTGTCCCTGGTGAGAAAAGGGGAATTTTGCAATGGGACTCATCTGACCTGTTTTAGGCATCTGCTTTACCATGAGATGAATCATATCCTAGGAAATCTGTCTGTTAAACCAGCTCATATGCCTAATTTCCTTAAAGAAAAACAATCCCATTTTGTATGTCTTATTCTAGAAGAAAGGTTGTTCCACTCTCGGCTCTTCTTACTTGTAAAATAACACTCTTCAAATACAATGTCTAAACCTTGAAAGAAATCCTGAGACATAAAGTATTCCCCTCCTTTCTTCTTTTTCTTTCTTTCACCTGGACTTATATGATTATTAATTTATATCCTAGAGCACATTCAGACACAAAGAATTTCTAATACAATTGTACAGCATTTTTTTAGGCAAGATTGGTTTGTTTTCCTTTGAGATCAGTTATACTGTGCTATCATTAACATATGACCACGACACAAATAAAACACAGTTTAAAACCTTCAGGAAAAATAGTCATATTAGCCAGGAAATCCACGATAGAGCTATTACTACATTCAGCAAGCAATCCCTAGAAAGGCTAACGGATATTAGGAATGCCCTTTCAGACATATCCCTCCATTGTGATGGCTCACCCTGGGAAGGTGCTTGTTTCAGTAAGAGCTAGAAGCCTTGGTGAGGGAGAAGGACCACGGAGGGGTGAGTGCAGAGCATTGAATGCTGCCAAAGTGCCTGCACATGCTCGGCTCCACGCGGTGTCCTGTGATAGGGAGCCCGTGTACACGCAATGACAAAAGCGCGGCAATTATAGGCCATTGACGTCAGCAAGTCCTAGAGGTCTCTGTTTTGTAACAGGAACCTCATTAGAAACTAAAAATGTGTCCACATACTTGATACAGCTGCAACATAGTTTAATTCCAACGAGTTTCCTCTTCTTAACAGGAGCGCTATCATAGTATTGACTTGCGACGGTATAAGCCAAAACCGTACTGCTCACATGCTAACACAGTGCCAAAAGCAAAGACAAAAAAAAGGCACAGGGGAGGAAGAGTTTCCCAGGCTTTAGCAGGTTCTTTTATCAGTGCATTAGTTGAAAATAAGAAAAAAAAGGGAAAAGAAGAAAAATCTCCCTTTCTGTTAGCACTTAGGGTGTTTTGTCTTACTGGGTTTTTTTACCTGTTTAATTATTTTGACTTTGATACTTCTGATCTAAAGGAACTCTTTTGCAGAACTCTTTGGATACCCTCCATGTTCTGCAACAATAGTATCTTTAGGATTACAGGAGTCAATCCATTCAAGTTAAATGTTAAATGCATGCCAGTTCTGGGTCTGGATCCAGCTATCTGTCAGCAGGAGGACCTCCCAGGGAGATGCCCAGGAAGTTCTAAAACACTCAGAACCTGCAGCATACAACTTTAAGTGTTTAAAAACAAGCTCAGTATCCCAGATGTTTTGGGATTTCAAAGGCTTACATTTTGATCAATTCCCTAATGATAAAGCCCTTCATTTGGTACTGCTGAGCCCAAGACACACATCAAACCAAGTACATACAACTCCTGGGCATGTTTGACATTCTAGGCATTGCTGAGCACAAGTACTCTCAGGACCTGTACCTTTAATTACACATCTCTCACATTTTGCCTCACCTGGCTTAGATCATCTCAGAGCAAGAAATTTATTCTAAGCTTCTTCTCCAGATTTCTTGAAAAGTCAGTGATGAAAAGTACATACCAAAAGCTCCTTTTGTTCTCAGTTAAGTATAGAAAGAGAAGGGGCAACAAGCCCAGCCTAGAGACTGATTTTAAAACATCTTATTCTGCAAGGAAAAGTACGTCACCAGAAGACATACACCACAAGATGAGACAAGGAGCAGGAGAACACTAAGAAAAGGGCTACCACCCTAGAGCCAAATACAGTTTTACTTTGAGAAGAATTCTGTTCTCTGTTGCACCAGAATTAAGATTTTACTCCTGTGTATTACTAGCTGAAAGTGGTCTTCATCACAGAAAATTGCAACACTTCAACTTGAATCACAGTTTGCTTAAGTTCATGGAAAAATCTAACTTTGATATATCAATGTAATTGAACTTACAAGCTTTTCTTCTGTCATACCATGGGAGCAATTGTTCAAAGGCAAGAAATTATGAATTGAGAATTAAGAGTACCACACATTTTTGAAGACAGTGAATGAGCTCCAGCAATTGAAAAGTGCCTTGGAAATATTGGGACAAAGCAGACAGAAAGAAAAGCCCTTAGTACTGTCTTCAGGGAAATTTACATAGGATTCAGAACAGCCTGCTGATAATTTGGTGTTTCTTAAATGCCTTTATTCCATCATTATCTCTTTTCAAGCAGAAAATTCCCCATGCCTCACTGCAATGTATGCAGTGAGTGTTCATTGCAAATCTTTCCTTTTTACTCTTAGGCTGCAGTTCCCTTACGAAACAAAGCTCTGAGCTGTTTCAGGTCTGAGACAGTGGAAAAATTGGCAAAGAGGCTTTGCTTCATTTCAGATTTTTCCCATGGCTCGTGGGGGAAGTAAAGCCATCAGTTTTCTTGAGGCAAAGTTGAAGACTCTTAAGAGAATTAATTTCACTCTCTTAATGTCTCAATTCCTGAGCTGTGTGGGGTCAAGAGTTGCCGAGACTCTCTGTGCACTCACTCCCCTCTGCAACTCAGTAGTGACCTCTCCAGCTGAAAGGAGGGTGGTGTCAGGACTAGCTCCTCCAAGACAAGTCACCAGCCTGCCTCTCCATGACCCCCAAAAGCAGGACTTCAGAAATGCTTCAAGTCATCCTGGGGCCTGTGGGACTTGCAGTCTCCTTCTCATTGCCTTGTGTCTTGTTTTTGTCTATACCAGTTCATTTTTTGCCGTAGCACATTCATCACCGAACCAAAGGACTTACTGGGTTTGTTGTGGTCTAGTCTTTGGGCTGTTTTTTTTTCTTACATCCAGTTCATATTCAGTATCACTCCAATTACGGAAATGAAGAACATTTTTAAAACAATAAGTGATGACTTCCTGTACAAACAATATCAACTTTCCTGATTTGTATTCTGTGTTTGTAAATAGCAACTATTTGTTCTCATCTGCAGCATGCTAAGACATGGGAAACAGGCACCTTGGTGATCCACATGGAGCTAATATGGGAAATGGACTGACACAATGTCCTGTCACAGGAAACAATACAAAACTAGGAGGGACCTATATTTCACAAATGTTCATTTCCTAAACACCCACAAATTAATGCAAAGTAAAACTAAACTCAGGAAAGAGAATCTTAGGAGAGGATTTTGTTACCCCCATCTCAACCCCACTTGAGCCAGCTAATTGAATTTCATGCATGTTCACAGAAACAGTGACTTATATTAAGAGACAGGTAGAAAAGAGATACTGAGATAGCACAGAGAAAGAAAGTACTTTTTCTAATGCTACACTTACCAGAAAGGGTGAGTTTGGGTACTCAGTATCTTGTTTCCTTCTAACTTTCTCAACAATTCTTTCTGAAACCATAAAGTTTTGGAAAACTAACAGACCTTTCTCCACCTTAGGGCAGAGACATAACTAACACTTAAATGTTAAGAAATTGGTTTTCAATCAAAATGATTGTCAAATTCAGAAAATTAACATGCCAGAGAGGCTTAAGGTTGCCACACGTTTGTTCCTTAAACATTTTACTACATTTTTGGCAATGAAGGTAGAAGGAGTTATAAAATCTAGCCATCTCTTCAACACTGACATCAAGATTTATGACTGATTGTCCTTGAAAAACCAGCAAAACCAAGACACTTAGGCAGCCTTCTTTAAATGATTAGAGGAGATGGAAGGACAGGGGTTGGCGTGGGACTGTCCTAAAACAATTTCTACAATGATACATTTCTCTCCCATCACCGTGTGAATTCTGCAGATAACCTTGGTTTACAATCATCTAGTTGAAGGTCCCTTTTAGATGCAGGCAAGCCACACACAAGTTGGGAAGCAATGAAGAGTTAGAAGGCTGGTTATGTCTCTCATTTGTAAAAATTTGGGATCCAGAAAAATTAACTCTTCAAACAGGTAAGAGACCAAGAGATTGCACAGGTATCCCTTGTATCATAAAGTCAGTTTAGCAGACAGGTCCTTTTCATGTGGTGAAAGGAGAGGATTGTGGGCAGGTCTCAAACAAGGATGACATCCAAGGTGGGAGGCTCAAGAAGGTCATGTGATGGGAAACTTGCAAAAGGCATCCAAGGAAATTGTGTGTTTTCCTAGGCTGCAGGCTGTTGGTCGCTAAATGAATATCCTATTTTGGCTAGTCTTCCGTGGAAGCATCTGTTGTTGGATTTACAGAGAATTATGTGAAAAGAGCTGGGCGATGAAAGCACTCTGCAGCATATTTCAGATGAAGGAAAGCAGGATGAACAGCATGAAATAGCCAATAGTGCTCAATAAAGCAGCACAAGGTAATGGGAGAGCTATCTTCTTTTCCATCAGTGCAGTGAGAGGTCCACTCCATTGTGCTTTTTCACAGTGCCAGTCTCACTCTTCATGACACAAAATGAAAACAAAGGCTAATTCACTCTGATGTGAACTCATTAGATGCAGCAGACGCAGAATTTGGAAAACTTCCAGTTGCACGTTCTCTGTAATATGGGCTTTCAAGATCTGTGAGTCCTGAAATACTACAGTAATTTATTAACTTTACTCTGTAAAAATAAGGAAAAACTAAAGTATTAATTAAATCTCTAAAGTGTCTGTAATTTGTTCTTTTATTGTTGTGTCTATTGTACTCAACTCTTCTCAGAAGTGCCTGATTAATACCCTGGAAAGAAACAGGATCAGAAAGAAATTTCTTTTATAGTCTAACTGACCTAATTCCAGCACTTCCCATACATTACACAATACTTGTTTGCTGAACACAACTCTGTGTTTAATTTGATACCATTTAGTCTAGATTTTTTAATCTGTGTGGTATGGACTACAGAGGACATTTTTGAATATGACTTCACATGTAAATAGTAATTTTCTGCAGCATGAGACAAGTCAGTGATCTGGACAGACAGCTTTAGCATCCTTCAGCTGCTTAGAAATCACATCACATTCAGTCATGTAGGATGTGGTTTCTGATACCCTATTCACTTGTAGTCCGCTTTCATCTGGATTCCTGTTTACTCTAGGCAAGTGGTTGGATTGAGTCTTTTTCTTGCTTCATTTTGTTTCTGACAGATAAAGGACTACCATTTGTACTTGAAAAAAAAAAAATCTGAGAAAGCAAATTTTATACAGTAATGGATAAATTAACATTTTGCAAGGCTGAAAATGTCATTCCAAACTCAGCCACAGCTGAACTGCCTTACTTTTCCACTTTGCTGTATTGAAGAGCAAGTACCAAGAAGTGTTAAAAAAACTTAATCTTACCGTTGATAAATACATAGACTGTAGATTCCTTCTTCTTTTTTGCTGGACTTGTTGGGTATCTGCAGCTATAATTTCCAGTGTCACTTGCTTGAGTTCTGCTCAAGGTCAGACTGCTGCAGGACTGCTTCCCATTCTTTCCACAGGCATATTTAATTACTTTCAGCCTTTTGCTATCCTTGCTAAGAGTTTCAGGCAAAGACCATGAATGAACCATTTCCCCCCTGCAAACACAGATAAGGAAGCAGAAACAATTATGTTGGACTGCAATTATATAGCTCCAGTTCCCAAGCTTTCTTTTTTATTATATTAGGCTATTTATGGGGTTCTCTTTTATCTTGTTTTCCAAAAACAACAACAGAAACAACAAAGAACTGCTAAACAATTGCCATTGAAGTTCACTCCCCACCTTTCCCCACAACATAAGGTTTAATTTTTTTTTCTAATTTCAGTTACAAAAAAAAGAAAGTGTCAGGTGTATGAAGTCCCTGCCAAATTATCATAATCCAACTCTCTTGGTTACCTGCAGGTGAGATTTAAAGTCTGGCCAGCTTGAACAACATGTTGTATGCCATTTATACTCAGCTCGGGAACTTTTAGTTTTGATCCTGAACTAGATCCTAGAAAAACAAAGAAAAAAACCAAAACATTAACAAAGACAAGTAATTCTGCTTCCAGCCCACTCACATTTATGCTGTTACATTGGGAAGGAAAAGAAATGAAAACTGTGCCTCTCTCACCACACATACTCTCTTCTTTTGAGCAAAGTCTTGTTGCCCTGACTTGGGACTCAAATAATCTTCCAGCAGCATTACTCAGGAAAGAAAATAGAATTGAAAACTATTAGTCAATGACTTTGCTCTCAAATTTTTCACTGAACATATCATGAAGAAACCTGAGGACCTCGTGGCTCCACATCTAACCAAGGAAGTGTGCCCTCAAACACCACTGGCTGCATTTCCCCAGGAAACACAGCCATGGCAGCCCCTTCAGTGGGAAAGGTAAAAGTCAGCCACTCCCATGGCAAGAGTCACATACTGACTTCCAAGATACCGAAATCCCACTCAAACAACTTGATACAAAGCTGAAACTGATGTGGAGGGAGTGAAAGGGCATTAAGGATCTTCCCTTCCTGACTGAAGGACACACAGCACTGATACCTATGGTCCCTCGCCAGCTGTGGGCTTCCTGTCAATGAAGTAACGTCACAGGGTAGAGCTTTACAGTGAATTTTGAGAACAAGATCAAGACACCTTCCAGACCAGATTTGTTGCTTATTTGAAAAAGCAAACATGTTGTGGCCAGACCATTCTGGCATGGGTGAAACCCTTGGTGTCAGCATAACAAGATGGCTTAGGAACACTTGAAAACATCCAGGTGGACTTTGCAAAGGCTACATGGAGGCATTTTTAAGACCATGAAAAAGCCCCATGGTCAGAAAACCAGAAGAACATGAGACCTTCCCTCTCATCAAGTGGGGAGGTGCTGGCTGGAAAGACATCATGATTTATCTTTACCCTATAAGAGGCTACGGCCACAAAATCTTTCATGGCAAGCTGACAGAAGAGCATGCCTTAGGGAAGAAACAGTACTTGATCCATCCCACTGCTCTTGCACTGACAGCAAAATGTTCCAGAAGCTGGGAACATAACATAAAAATATTTCGAAACAGTTAAAAGTTGAAAACCGGTTGTAGTCTAATGGGGACATGAGTGTAATTTGTAAAGATTTCAGCATTGAGAGAGAGCAACAGCAACTACCCCAAACCACTGCACTCCAAGAGAAAGTATTACTTTGTCAACATATGGGAGAAGCAGCATCTCATAGTCAAGGGTAATGCAGATTTTTCTTCTAAAACTCAGTCAAGTACAGTCTTAGCTTAGCTATTTTAAGTCCTTCCAAGAGGTCCCTGCCACAGCCAAGTACGAACAGCTGTATGCACCAAACATAGTAGAAATACATGAACCTTACTTGGGGCTATGAATCACCCATCAGAAATGCCTCCCTCTTTTGTTGACTAGAGAAGGAACTTCTGGACACCAGTTCCTGCTGAGATTGGTGACTAAAATATGGATGTATAAACATGTCAAAGTCAATGGCTGCTCCAAATTCAGGAGCTTTCTTTTTAGCCCTGTATATCTTATTTAAGATATGGCTCCAGTAGTTTTCCAATATATTCTATCATCTGTGCCAATTCAAAACAAGATTTAAAAGGTACACTTGAACATAGATGTAAACAAAATTATGGCTCACTTGCACAAGCTGCAAGCAAGGGCATAACAACTTCTCAGAATAAAAAAGTCTTCTGGACTACACCACAAATAACACCATAAATTTGAATGATGAGACTACATCTACACAGACTTCCCCTGAGATTTGTCTAGACAATCATATTTATAACTAGAAATGAATATATTCTGCCAGCTGATAAGAGGGAACAAAAATGGTGCAGCAAATCTTTGAAGAAGGAATTGTTATGTGATATGCATTGCAAACATACATTTTTCACACCTTCCCTTTAGGGATCTCAGCTCTGAAGGGCCGGTTCCCTCAAAGTGCACTCTGCTTTTATGGGATAGTCTCCCATAGATGCTTACAGTCTATGACTCTTCTCATTCACCATTCTGAATCAATGCCTCTGAGGCTGATCACTGAGAAACTGAGATAAGATGTCACAACAGCCTAGGCAGCTTCTTGGAGAGCAACCCAGGCACTCTGGTTGAGAGGGTTTGCCAACATCCTCCAGCTAAACAATCTGATGGTTTTGTGAAACTCCCACATTCCCTCATTTCATTTGCATTCCTCTTGTTATCCCAGAATTGAAGGGTCAGATGCTCTCCCAAGAAGGCAGAGTTTACATCCAGCTTTATGAATCTTAGTTTTTACTTCAGGGGAAACTTGAGCTCAAGCTTCCCTGAACTGCTCCTTATTTGAGGCTCTGGAAAAGCTGAAAGCATGCAGTGTTTACAAGCAGTTCAATACGTGTGAAAAAAAATCAGTGATGGTCTGCCAGAGGAAACCATTGGGATCAAAGCCCAGCTGCTAGAGAGCAACATGTAGGTTGCTTCCTGTGTAAAACTGGTGGGAAAGTGGGAAAAGTCCATGTGAGTGACAGGTGCTGACAGCAAGACAGGAGAGCGAGTCTGCGGTGCCTGGTCATGCCTGCGGTGCCCAGCGCTTGGCTTTGCTCAGCACTGGCACTGCACCATGCCCAGGAGAAAAGCCAGTCCTGCAGCACCATGCCCACACCTGAGCCATGCTGAGACCAGGAGAGCAGTCCTGAGGATGTGGGCTGCTGCTGTCTTCAAAGTCTGCCAAAGGTGACAAGCAAGAAACCATCGTAAATATTACGAGATTTTTCTCTTCATAACTTTACAGTGATATAAACAAAGACGTGAAAACCTTAAGATCTACCTTAAATGTAGCATACAAAACAAGGCAGTCTGGAAGACTGTATGTCAGACCTGCCTCAGAGTTATTAAAATCAAAGAAAAAACATAACAAAACCACCTACCTTTTCACCCCATCTTGCAGGCAAAAAAGAAACCCAAGTATACTGGATACATACTCAAGCTTTTGCCCTTTTACACATTTTATATATATCTAAAAGACAGAACAGTATTTATAAATATTGCATGGGGGATCTTAAAGAGTGCTTAGTGTTTGACTAACTCTGCTCCCATTGACACAAGCCAGCATCTCATCATCAATTTCAAGTACATTTTAGACACTTAACTGCAGTTGTTAATCATATTAACATTCAAGACTTAATGTCAGTGTATTTGGCAAGAGATACAAGCCTGGTTATATTTCATTTATTTAGTTTTTCACTGACAAAAAGCTGAGGTCTTATTTCAAGCCAATATTGTTGCTTTTACAAGTATGGGCGACAATGCTTTTACCAGCAAGATGCTATGTCTTGAAGAAAAATAGCTTTATTTGACATCCTATCTATTCATGGGTCATTAGCTTCCTTACGTTTTTAAATGCTTCAAAATTGATGCAGAGTACAAATGCAATAGAGTTTGACGTGTTTATCAGGAAAGAAAAAGGAAGGAGAATAGCAGGGAAATTCCTACTGTCAATATTTAGAAGCAGATTATGCCTTCTATGTACCTTCTGTGGGCATTTTACTTGACACTGTCTTTTCTGAAGGGTCATGGCTCAACAGGACACATTCACTTATCATTGTGCCTGTCACTAAGCGACCATCAGCAGCCTACCCTCACACTGACCTACACTGAGGGGTGCAACTTCTTTTCATGTGACAACAAGAGAACTAATTAATCCTGATAACTGAGGAATCTCCTCCCATGGGGAAAGGGGTGATTTTTTCAGACAGGTTTTATATGTTATGGAAGGCTTATTAGATATATGTGAAAGTCAGTTGATGGGATTGCTTAATTAATGAGCAAACATTAATTTAGGTTGCAAAAGTTAGCCATTCTAAGTAAAGTAAGGAGAGGACAATTTTTTTTTTTATGAAAGCAGAGAGCAATCTGTGATTTACAAGGGGGAAAAAAGCTTTCTTCAATAAACTTCTGCCCCACAAAAAAAAACCCCTAATCCTCTTCTGAATTAAATAAATAAAAATTTGAATTATCTGATAACCAAAAAACCCTCTGATCACAAGTCATGAAAAAAGATAAAATAAATGAACATGCATGTATTTTCCCAATATGTTATATGTCCAGTTCTACAGAAAAATGAGTAATGATGCATGCATGATGAACCTTACACTGATTTCTGCTAAATCTTGGTTTCTTTTAAAAATGATAGATTTGCTGAACTGAAAATTGGGACTATGATCTGAGTTATTATTCCCATTCTGATCTTCCCAGTTTCTACTTCTAAATTTTATTTCATACACAGAGAATTTCTGCTACCTTTGACTGAAGAAAGGAAATCCAAAAGCTAGCATTAAGACTTAGTTTTAAAAAAATTACAATATTAGAAATTATAAATCTCCTTGAAGTTACCAGGTTTGATGACTTTCTAACATCTTTTCCATAACCTGGGGCTGTGACTGTCTTCCAGCCACTCCTGTTATCCTTAATATGTGGACTAATCTTTTTTTCACCTGCACAATGAGAGGTTAAGGAGAATGATCAGTTTATCTTTGCAACTTCAGTGTGTACAAAGAATCTGACCTTCTGGGTTTAAAGTGCCATCTGTGGGCAATAAAGCTATCCATCATGAAGTAATTGTTTCAGTCACTGTTGGATTTGCACACGTTTTACCCCTTGTGAAACATAACTAAGCCCTTGAGGGTTTTACCATCAAATATCATTTCTTCCTGATTCAAGCTTTCAGCAAAAATTTACTTTGAAGAGGACACTCCTGCACTGGAAGGGGAGGGTAGGTTATTTCTTAACAGGGTCTCCATTTTTCTTTCTGCTTAAAACATCAGTCATTCCATTCAGACGCAGCCCAGGACTTTGCTCTTGCTTATGAGCACTTCCCTATGAGTCATTCTACTCAGGGAATGGGAATAGACAGCTGTGTACAGCTAATGAGCAATTGCAGAATCCCTACAAAATGTAAAGGAACATGACAGTACCCAGTGTGTTGAATTTCAGTGCATCTCCGGTGAAAATGAGCTGATTCTGATCTGCAGCAGCACCTTAACCAGAACATGGCCACCAGCTAACCTCAAATGGACTATACGGCTTTACTCCATTTTGTAAGGAAATGTGGGATATCAGTAGTTTTCTTTATTTTAGAGCTATTCTTGACAAGCCATTGTATTACCATCTCTTTAAAAGGTTCTTCAATCTATTCTGTAAGTAAATATAACTAATTTTTTGGTCAAACAGTTGTACCTATCCACAGTAATTGCAATTATATCATTACACCAATTCACTCTATTAAAGAAGAAACAGGTACATAAAGAGAAAAAAACTCATGATCAACTCTTAAGAGCCACCTAAAGTTTCAATTTACATATATCTGACTATATGAAAAAGTCTTGACCAACAGGTCCTTCTAGTTTAATCAACACTGAGATTCTCTTCAGCATTAATACTTCCATTTATAAAGACAGGAGAACTTTTAGGGACAGTTGTCTTAAAATCTGCCTGGTGAATGGAAAAGAAAATTTTGTTTTCCTGCTTGACATGTAACTGTCTGGCCTGGTCCTGCTGCAGGACTAGAGGGAGAAGGGAGCACCCTGGATAATGAAGCTTCCTACTTCTATGAGTGCTGGAGGCTAGGAAGAACTGCTGCTGGAAGGAGACACTCTTCTATCCCCATGGTATCAATAGCCCCCATCTCCTCTGTCACCTGGTTTTCTGATGCTCAGGTACATGCAAAGAAGGCAGCACAGCCTGGTTCCTGCTCCCAGGGGTAAAAGCACCCTCGCCATTGCCTGTACTTAGAAACACTCTCCAGGAAAGACCTACAGTGCCAAACCATGAGCCTTGAGACTCAAAGTGGTATCTCCAGGTCTTTCAGATGCCATCTAAGTCCCCATTCTAAAGGAAACCTCACAGTCATCTAATTTCACAGCACTTCTCTGAAGTAAATCCAAACTCCACACCTGAAGCCTGAAGAAGAGAAACTAGGGCAGCTTAACTGTGAGAGAGCAAGGAGGTGTGACTTTGTCCCAAGCTGACATTGACAATGGCCCAGATGAGCAAACTCAGGACCTGAAGCAGCAAAATGTAACCACGGTTTCTATTGAAGCAGAACTTTGCAGGTCAGTTAAGAGCCATGGGGATTTACAAGTATTAACAGATACAAATCCCTGGACTCAGAGGTAGTTTTGTACTTGTTTCCTGTTGGTTCCCATGCAAAGAGAGGCACCATGTGTGCTGGTACATAGCTGGCAGACAGGAACACCCTCAGAGTAGAAGCAACAGCTCAAGCTGTATCACTCCTTAAAAGAGCCATCACTTGCACATATCTCTGTGGTGGCTGGAACTTTCTTCTCTTTTGCATTCAAGACCAAGAAAACTAACAGATGCTATTTACTTACTTAGGACACATAGAGGCACAAAAATTATCAGTTCATTGGTTCATCCCTTTCAGGTCCAAAATAGGCATCCCTCTAGTTCATTTAGTCTGATGTTTTGCAATACATGCCAAGTGATTTCTGGATCAAATGCTTTAGTTCGATCAATCTCAATTGTAATTTAAGAATTTAAAGTACCATTAGGACATAACACCCATCCAAAAAACCCCAAAAATATAGGTTAGTGGAAGGCAAAGCTGAGCTGCTCTGTGATACACACCATAGTAAAGTCTGAACGGCATAAGGTTGGTAACAGTAGATTAAATGAGTTCTGGACAGAGTAAAGGCCTTGACCATGACTGCATGCTGTAGAACTAAAATCAGTCAGTAGGGAAAATGGATGTGCAACTGCCCAAAACAGGTCTTCATAGGCATAGAAAGGTATTTGAACAAGTGTGTCCTTTCCTTTTTGGTTTTAGATCTCAGAGCAAGTTATAATTTATTTACTCTCATAATGCATTTGCTGTTTCTAGATAAGTATACACACTGATGTACCATTAAATGTTATAGAGCCAAAACAACACACCCAGTTGCTAAAAAAAAATGCAATAGTTCTGATAATACTTTGTTAACACTTCTGAGCAGTACACACTGCTCAAGCCAATATGGCCAATAGCTGAAAATGTAAACAAATGTATATATTCCCAATAACTGCCAAACATTTTGCCAGTATTTGCCCTATCTAGGTCAGGTTGGTTTTATAGAAGCTTGTGGTAAAGCCTTTCTAATAAAGAGCAGGGAGGGTTGTAAATTTAAAGAGACCTCAGCTGGTTATTTGACAAAAATCTAATTCCAGTTACTACCAATTAAAATTATTGACATTTCCTGTCATGCCTGGGCAACCAAGGCCATGCAGTTCCATGTTCTGTTCCCCACAAGACTTGAAGGCACTTGCTTCACCAGCTCATCAGAAGTTTGTGCCTTGTTTGCCCTAAACTCTCCAGGTAACTTCCATGCATGAGCACTAGCACTTTATACAATTCCAAAGAAAAATAACTTTCAATATTTACAGCCAGAGATCTGAGAGAAAAATAGTCTTGGTTTTTCTGTGGTATCCATCAAGTTTTAATATCTCTAGAAATATAGGATCTGAAATGAGCATCTTGGCCAATATCTAGCCTGATGTAGGTGCTGGTTTCATCAGCTATATAAGGAGGATACAGTTACAGAGAAGAAACAAAACCAGCCATAACCACAAACTTTTTCTTTCCCACTGAGCACATGAAATTGAAAATGGATATCCAAATGCACAGTCTGACACCTCCATTATGAACTCTTGTGGGACCACTTTGGTAAACCACACCCAGAAGGCAAAATAGACACATGTATGTGATGTGTGTTGAGAAGAGAAGTACCACAGTTGTGTCCCCCTTAGTCTGGTCTTTAACAGAATAAATGCTCAGCTTAAAAACAAAACAAAACAGGTCAGCTGAGGCTGGTAATACCAGAGCTAGGCTATAGCAACACTTTCACAGCCACATTCAGCACAAATCCATGTGACTCTCCACCTTGATGTGCCTGTCCTGGCCCCTGCATGGAGATCCTGCTCAGGCCATTCAGGTGAGAAGTGGCTGTGACTCCTCATCTTCCCAGCCAAAGGGATGCCATGTGATCAGCCAGTGGCACTCACCCAGGAGTGTCATTTCGTGCCTCCACACGCAATTCAGCCTGTGCTGCTCACAGTGCAGAGAGCCCCATTCAGACAATGCCTGTGAGTTATCAGATCTACCTACTGACATGTGTCAGCAGCCACAGTGCCTCTGCTCTAATTCCACCATGACAGATCCTAGCACATAATCATCAGTTCAATATTCTTCACAAAATTTATCCCATTAAGAAGTGAGTAGAAAAGTATCAATATGGTACAAAGAGAAACCAAGTACACTAAAATTGACAGAAAAACAATTTAGAATTCCTAGGAATTTAGAGCAAAGGTGTACATTTTCTTGGCCAAACTAAATTTCTTAACCAGTTTGATACTTAAAATTTGTAACAGATTACCTGGCAGGACAAATGAAGCAATATAATAGGACTGAATTGGAAGACTTCCATAAAAACAGACAAACTGCCTACTTGCCAGTAATCTACCTGCTCATCCAGCAACACAGGCCTGTCAAACTCATCTGGGGCAGTAGTAATCACTAAGTTGTAAGCACAGAAACAAATTAGGAACTATGTAAAAGAAAATGTAAAGCAAAGTTGAAGGAGTTACACTTTGCTGAAGGCTGCTGGTTATTATTTCCAAAGCTCTGTCTTTACAGCTGAACTGTCCTGTAGTGATCCAAGACAAAAAGAAAATTCAGGAAACTGACTTTCCATCCACCCCACTTAAACCCATAAAGCAGAGCTGTATGTAAAGCCCCAGGGTTCAAAACAAGAGCAAGTAAACAATGCAGCAGAACAATTTAAAATAGAGAGGTGAGAAGAACTGGAACAGTCTGCACAGAGGAGTCGCTTGCAATGGCTTAGGAGCAAAACCCACTTTGCTGTTAAATGACAGATAAAGCACCAAGTCTAAGGAGGTAGATACATGTGCAGAAATCTTCTGGCAAGATTGCCTATAGCTCAATTACATTGGGAAATGATGATCATTAATATCTATAAAATAGATTAGGATGATTGTCAATTGCAGCACTGCATGAGACAAAGAAAGGTGGCCCAAACACTTTCAGCACAACAGAACAAGAAGGTTCTCTGTATTCTCTGTATTATACAGTTTAATGTGATTTATTTCCACTATGTAATATCCGCTTGCATAAACATAGACAACTAAATTTTAGTTTCCTTGAACCTCAGTCCCATGGTTTCTTATGAAATAATATTGGATTTTCGATTATACTACAAAAAAATATTCCCCTCATGAGAATTTTATCAGATAACTGTTTCCTGCAAGGCTTCTTGAACCTTTCCTGAAGATCAGATGCTGGACACCACTAAAGATGGGACATGAAGCTAAAAAAGCCCTTGTCTGATCCAGGATGGCAACTCTCACGCTTCTGTTAACATTAGTCTATGGTGATCCTGATGAGAGGTTTTTCCATAGAGGAATGACAATGGGAACAAAAGGGGTGAATTCCTTCACTCTGTGTCAAGGAAGAATCCCACAGGAAGGACGCTTAAGTGAGCTATGTGAAATTGTGAAATTCCTCTCATGAAATGCCCTCACACTCATCCCTTGTTGCTCCCCACGCACTTAGCAGGGGGTCTCTTCCCAGAGCATAGGCTTCCTGAGAGAACATCTGAGGAGCAGAGACATCTGCTCACAGGTCCCTGGCTCTCAAGGACCACTGAGCTCTGCCTGCTTCACCTGCTTCCAGCTTGGAGTGGAAATGATGGCACCACATTGCCACAGCCCCTTCAACCCACTGAAATCCTAGAAGCAGCTGCCTTCTAGCCCCTTGCCCATCCTTCAGCTGCTCCAACAGCAAAGAGAACCTTGTTTCAAGGCAATAGCTCCAAAAGAATGAATACAACTTAAGAAGGAGTTGTATTGCACGAGTGCTTAGTGCCATATACCAATAACTGATGGAAAAGCAGCCCCACCACCCAGAAAAGTCATGACAAGAGAAATTGGTGTCAACAACATTGCACTGAATTATGCCCTAAATATGTTACAGGGGCGACTTAACATTGTGGATATGGATTTCAGTAATGAAAAATCAACTGTGACTTGAGGGGAAAACAACAGAGAGAGTAAAAACAGCTCACCATGAAGATGAACTTTTTGCTTCAGAAGTAACACAAGATAAACCAAAGTCAGAGAAAGATGATTAATGAATCTATGAACTATTGCACAAACTATCTATAATGGTCTTGAATACACTGATGCACCACAAGCTAAATCATCCTCCTCTTCATCTTTAGTCTGGCACATCTCCACTCACTGTGCCACACAAAGAAACACCCCAAATCCAAACATTACTTAATGCAGGAGAAACAGTCATGCACATTCCCTGTCCAAATTTCTCCCTATATCTCAATGGCTCAAGACTTGAGTTTCAGGCAAAAGTATTTCTGACATCTATAGTTTCAAACCTCTTGGCCCTCACTGTTCATTTCTCAATCTGTTAACACTTTGCTTAGTTCCATCATGAGTTCATTCTGCTGGTCACATGATATTATGCCATGGCTGGCTTTAGAGAGAGCACTAATGACTTCATTTTCACTTTTCCAGCTCCACCTTGCAGCGTAGTTCTTTCTTTTAAGCATCAGGATTTATGCAGTACTGACCTCCAACCATAGGGGAATGAAACTGAACTTCTGCATCTCAGTAAGAGAAAACTGTGTGGGCACCTTCCTGACAATCACTGGACCAATTTTAGGATAAGTAGTTTATTCCCTATGATGCCTCAAGAAGTCAGACCATTCCCAGCTAAGGATGCTTGGGAAAGGTTGATTCCCAGTTGTAGGAATACGTGCAGTAAAGACGCATCACAAGGGCAAAGAGAGAAGAGCCTGGTTCTGTTTATGGGTAGAATTCAAGCTCAAATATATACAGAAATATTTCTTTACATTCTCACAAATATTGATAAAGGGAGGAAAAGAGACTACTGGGGGCAGGGATGAGATCCAAAGATGAAGCATGTCATTGGAAGGAGCAGTTTGCTTCTTGAAGGTCTCATACCAACAGGAGAGGAGAGACTCATCTCCAGGAGCAGAGGTGACTGTGATTGGGCATTTCATGCAAAACCTACTCTTGTAGCAGTCTTGCTTTCCATTCCCTCTGGGCCTGCAGCAGGAAGTCCCAAACCCTGACTCTGGGGGATTCAAAGGAACAATTTTGCAGCTGAAGTCCCACCACAGCCCCTCTGGACACAGACTTCTGAAACACCGAACCTTAGTCCTCATCTGCCAAGCTTCTTCCTCTCCCAATCTCAGTTGGACATGAAAACTAGCAAGCTGATAAACAGTGTGCTGGAAGTTTCCAAACCACATTAGAGTGTAAGGACTTATCAACTGTCCTGAAAATCTGGACAATTTCCTTTTGTCCTATACAGTCACACAGTGTGAAAGGCTACTGGTTTGTCTTTGAAGCATCTGACAAAAAATAGACAGCTTGTTAGTTATTGTTTGGATGTAAAAAAAAAAACCTCAACACCACCAAAAAACCTCTCAAATCTCCTCCAAGGCAAATTTTTATGGTTCTAAATATATTGGTGCTCTGGATATGAAGATCTACAGCACAGGCCAAGTCCTGATTTTGTCCAACACAAACTATAAATCTAGAAGATGCTAGCCCAGCCCAAAGGAGTTGTTCTGGATTTACACCAGCTCTAAGAGAATGAAATCTGGCTTTGTGTGGAGCACATGGGCAAAGCACCTATCTGGTAAAACATCAGTTAGCGGGGTAAGTGATTTTCTTTAGCTATGTCAGAAAGTTTGATGCTTTAACCCCATATACACATTTTTTAAAAAATCTCTGATATATAGCAGTGCCTAACTTTTCTCCGTTATGTGAATACAGTTTGGAATTTTTTAGGGAGCCTCATTTCCATGAAGGTCCAGAAGAAGTGGGAAAGCCAGTTTTTCTCAACATTGTTAAAAACTCCAGGCCTAATCCCAAAGTGGACCATTCTGTCTCTGTCATTTCTTCAGTAAATACTCAAATCGAATTGAAACCTTAACATATTAACTTCCATCTGAACAGCACTTTCAGAGAAGTCAGGTTAGTTATTGCAAGAAATTAACCTCAACACTGATTAGATTTAACCTGGAAATTCTTCCTTCATTTTTTCCAGCTGGCTATGAAATTGAAAAGTCCACTGGGGATTTTGATGTTCTACTTCCAACGGCAATAACTCTGACCACATAGTGCTGTTGACAGATAAAACTGTAATGGAGTCTATTTACCTTCTAGCTGCAAATTGTGAGGTACCACTTCTGTGTGGAAAGCCAGAAATACAGATGGAAATAAAGCTAAACCATCAGTTTATGTTTCTGGAAACATGGCACATAAGCCTTGATCCAGGTTTCAGACTCTGATGGTTTCAGGGTTTAAGCACAGTCCTTCACAATCCCAAATGCTTGTGATTAAAAATTATAGTGATACAAAGTTGAGGACTGGGAGATTGAACTCTATATTGCAACCACATATTCATGTTGGTCATTATGTGTACAGTCATTAGCAAGCATATGCAATAGAATTTATGGAATAAATAATTATAAGATATAAAGAAAACATATGTGAGTACTATGAAAAACCCAGAAAAAAAGTATTGTTCTTTCCCAAGTTAACCAAAATACGTGTGTGCACAAGAGAGCTGAAGTGCCCAACAATCACATGTCAAATGAATTTAATTTCCTTAATCTAATTTTTCAAATGAAGACTCTCAAAACTTGTAGGCTGCATGTTGCTTTCAGGAATTTAAAATTATTAAGTAGACTTATATGAGCTGAAAGACCTTCTTCTGTCTCCTCCTTGTGGAGGTCTTTTTAGGTTCTTTCTGAACCACTGACTATTTCTGAGACTCTCGTCTAGAACCTGTCAGTAAATGGAAGCTCAGCAGGCACCTGCAGAGACTGAATTACAAGAGGGGGGACCAGTGATGAGTTGAATTTCATCAAGAGCACTGGAAATGGAAAATGCTGGGTAGCCTGAGTAGGTAAGTAAGCAGTGAAGGGGGGTGAAACGGGAGGAAAAACACAGAGAGATGTATGGTACGAAACATCCCACCACCTCAACAACAACCTTCAAACTCTCCATGGAAACGTGACTATGGAGAGATCTGCCAGTGGCCCAGAAGAAGCACAATCAACCTATTTGAGATGGCCAAACAAAGCTGAGCAAAAAATGCCTTTCTAGAAAGAAAGAAAGAAAGAAAAAAAAAAAAAAAGGCAAGAAATCCAACGAGTCTAAAGACATTTAAATTCTGATTTGAGCACAACCTCTTGTACCTGGGGAGCATATGGATTTCCAGCAAAATTATTGTAAGGGCACTCAGCCAAACTAGAGAAGCAACTTTCCAATGCCTACAACACCTGAGCCAACCATCAGGATGTTTGTCCCCAGCATCCAGAGCCCCGGGTTGTCCCTAAGCAAGCCAAGCTTTTCCCACTGGGATTGGCCTATGGTGCACATGAACAGGAAGGTGAACCAGGGTCTTTCTCTCAGCCCCTGGCTCACAGAGCCCACCCTCTCCCTGGGCAGTGGGCTTGCCCTGATCTGCACAATGGAAAACCTTTCCGACAGGAAAGAGGAAGCCAGTCCCCTAGCAGAGCTGGTCACTGCAGGAGCCCATGCGGGAGCAGGACGCCGAAGTTCAAACTCAAGCTGTGAAGGAAGCCTGGCAAGGATCTGAATCCACATTTCCTGTATCCAGGGTGGGTGTCCCATGCCTGTGCCTATTTCATCCTGGGCATAAGAACCTCCTAGGCAGAGACAAATAATGTGGGGAAATTAGCACTTTCCTGGGGAAAAGAAAGAGCGAAAAAAAAAAGTAGAAGAATACCTATGTAACTGTATCAAAGCTGATGAATCAGCACTTCCCTAGCAGGAAAAGGTCTCGTCGGAGCGGCCCCGCCAGCTCTCCTCCCGGGCAGCCTCAGGCAGCGGGACGGCTGCCCTGGGCTCAGCGGCGCGGNCGCGGGGAGCCGTGCGCGGACGGGCTGCGGGACCGCCGAGCCGGCCCTCCCCGCGGGGCAGCGGCGCCGCCGAGCGATGGGCCCACGCGGGACCGGCCTTTGCCCGGCCACCAGGCATCCCTGCTCCCAGGTGACCAGCCACGCAACGCTGGGACGCACTGCCCACCACGGCGCTCCGACCCACGCGGACTGTCTCTTGGCGCAAACTAAAATAAAACTCAATTGAAAACGTCAAATCTGCAATGATCCATCCCCGTCATTGCGGGATGCAGGCACCGGAGAGCAGCTCCATCCCGCTGTCCAGTAGGACCCGGCAGCCAGCCCCGCAGGGAGCGCCACCGGGGCTCCGCAGACCTGCTCGGGCGGGAGGCAGCTGGACCTCGGTTTTTTGCCAAGAAAAGGTACACCTTTGCCACTTCATGGGCNACCCGAGCAGGAAGAGGTCTCGTCGGAGCGGCCCCGCCAGCTCTCCTCCCGGGCAGCCTCAGGCAGCGGGACGGCTGCCCTGGGCTCAGCGGCGCGGAGCAGACCGAGCCCCGGCCACCCGCGAGGGGCAGCGCGGCCACTGACCGCAGGAACGCCGGCCTCGACGGCTGTCCCGCGGGGAGCTCGGCTTTTCCCTTCCCCACCGGGGTCCGTTCTCGCTCCTCGCCGGCCGCCAGCCCCTTTCTGCCGAGCGCCGTGCCCCGGGAGCGGCCCGCGGCCGTGCGCGCTGCCCCGCGGCGGGACGCNTCTGCAATGATCCATCCCCGTCATTGCGGGATGCAGGCACCGGAGAGCAGCTCCATCCCGCTGTCCAGTAGGACCCGGCAGCCAGCCCCGCAGGGAGCGCCACCGGGGCTCCGCAGACCTGCTCGGGCGGGAGGCAGCTGGACCTCGGTTTTTTGCCAAGAAAAGGTACACCTTTGCCACTTCATGGGCAGAGCTGGGACGCTTGAAAACAAAGTGCGGAGGAAAGAAGCGTGCCCTGCAGCCAAGACATGCCCTCTTTCCATGATGCACGGGTTAGGACAACTCCCGATGACGGACGGCGGTGCCCTGTGCCCGGGAGAGGCTGGCCTCCGCGCCATCGCTGCCTTGCCTGGAAGAGGAGAAGCACCACGGCTCCCGGGGCACGCCGATGGAGATCCGGAGCATAACGACCGCTCGGTGATGCGGCGTTTCTCCGCTCCTTGGAAAGCGGGGGTCAATTTCCCCGCTCTGCCCAGAGGAGAGGGGAGAAGGGGAGGCAGGTGCCCGCCGGCTTCAGCCGACAAGCGGGGTGCGGCGGGACCCATCAGGGGCGCGGGAGGCGCAGCCGACGAGGCGCATCACTGTGGGCCCTTCGCAGAGAGCTCGGCGCAGAACGGGGTCTGACTGGGGCAGCGCGTAGCAGCGGTCCCTTACCTGCGAGCAGGAGGGCGGCTCCCAGAAGCACGGTCCCCGAGAGCAGCTGGCGGGGCATGGTCCTGCCTGCGGGACCGCAGGGCTTTTCCCCTGCCGACGACGGCGAGGCAGGGGCAGAGGCGCCGGCTGGGCTCCGACGGGCTCTCCTTGGTCCCGGGCGCTTCCCGCGGTGGCGGAGATAACNCCGTCGGCGGGCACGGTGTCGCTGCCCCGCGGGTCTCCCGGTCCCGGCCGCTCCCGGCCCCCAGGGAGTCAGGCAGTGCCGTCCCGCCGGAGCCCGGGTCTGGGCTGCTTCCAGCCGCCGTGGCCGCAGCGCTGCCGGGGCGGGCAGCGGGACTCGCCCCTCGCCCGTCGCCGGGCTGCCCTGGGGCGGGCGCGCAGCGGACTTGCGATTCCTAGACCAAATGCTGAGCAGTGGGGTCCCGGGGCTGCGGAGCCCCTCTCCGGCTCCGCAGGAAAACCTCGACAGCGCCGCGTCCCGTCATCGGCTGCTGGGCCGGGAACATTTACAGCCGCTCCCCGGCTGCCGGGCGCGATGCTCGGGGCGCCCAAAAGCGCTGCCCGTGCCCCAGGGGCCCGGGGCTCCGCTGGCCGCCTTCCTTGGGGAGAGGGAGCCGCGAGGCAGACCGCTCTGTGCGGGGCCTGACCTCAGCCAGCAGCACCGAGAGCGCTCAGAGCAGGGAAGCCAGGAAGGGGCAGCACTGGCTAAGGATGCTTAGAGAGTCTGCCCTGCCGGCTCTCCTGCTGGCCTTCACTGACTATAACACCCATATAACGCTAGAAATACATTTCTCCCCCCTCAACATGCACATACCTCACGTTTGCCATACATGTTTTACTTTGTGAAAGATCAGCAGAGAGCCCATGACAGCAAAACTCAAGCCCTGTGTTTCCACTTTTTCTTTGTGTAGCCAGGGAAAAGCTGTTGCATGAGTCAGGTCTTCAGTTTGAGCCAGCATGGCCCTTCCTATATTTTTATGCTATGAAATAAGTCACAAGAGTGTCTGCATGGGGCAGGTAAATGTGATCATCCCCCTCTTACAGAGAAGGAAACGGAGGCGCATAGAGAGGTTAGGCAGCTAGTCCAAGGTCATAGGAAGCTGGTGACAGGAGACACAAATAGAACTCAGACCTCCCGTGTCCCACCAGACCATCCTGTGCAAGGAAAAAAAAATAAGAAGTTGATGTTGTTTTTAACTTGAGAACTGTTTAGCCTTAAAGTTTAAAGTCTGTGAGAATATTTCCTGCACGCGTCTGTTTGACTCCTATTCATAAATTACACCCTAAGCTACAAATTTAAGTCTGCATTTTCCAATCTTCCTGCCCCCAGCTGAGACCTTGAAAATAAAATAGCTATGGATACCTTCCCCCTCAGCTGCTCACACCACGGGGGGAAGAGCCCAGAGGTTTCTTTCCCGAAGAGGATGACTCACACAAAGTCACCTCCTCCACTGGAGACAACAGCAGCTGGGCAAACAGTCAGCCAAGGAGGACAGACCAGCAAGAACCAGGACACTGAGCATCCTGACAGCTTAGACCCCCTAGGAGCCAGGGCCCCCCTATGGAAGGACCTCAGGGAACAGTTTGTGCCTTCCTTTGGCCAACCTAGTGCTGAGTACGTGCTGAGTCTGAGATGATGCAAACCCAATCACAAGCTCAGCAGCAGTGCCACACCAGTTCCTCCCCATCCTCTTCACACCTCCTACATCACAGCTGCATCCAGTCATGGCCCTCCAAAGACCACATTTCTTTGGCAAGACACAGCTTCTTCCTTCTCCAACAGATGTCATCAGCTCCTAATCCACCCAAGTAGCTGAGGACCAGGGAGGCCAAACCTGAAGATCTGCTCCTAATCTCTTTTCACTCTTGTATATGTTCAGGTCAGGGAGAGATCAGATGTGGAGCTTGTAGAATGGAAAGACCCTAACAGTGAGATATGGAAAAGAAAGAAGAAGCAGATATTCCCGTAAAGCAGAAGGAAGGTATAGTAGGAAGCTTATGCCTGGAACTGGACAGTCTAAACACCTAAATTGGAACATCTGGACAGATGCACAATGTATATGTGAAAGGGAGGGCTGTGTGGAATGTACTTGACTTTTTTTTTTTTTTTT
>VYXD01001113.1:367727-394183 GCA_013397195.1 Hylia prasina | reverse complement strand
AGCTGGGAGGGACGCGGCGGCGGAGCAGGGTACCGGAGTGTCCTTCGCCGTTCCTCCAGCCCCGCTCAGGAGGCCAGGATGCGCAGAAGTGCCTGCAAATGTCTTTCCTCTCCCATGCAAAGTGATCACACTGCTTCGGCCCGCTTCCGATGTGTGCAAGCCGGAACAAAGACGGCAGGAATCAGGAGCGTCTTCCTCCTCCCCCTCACTTAACCCCCCGGTCTAATGTAGATTACAAAGCCTCCGTCACCGGGAAGGAGCTAATGCCTTCCCCCTTATTGCTGCGGCTGCACGGCCGTACCGGCGCTCCCCGGTGGGAGCCGGGCGGGGCCGGCACCTCCCGGTACGGGCCCGGGGGGCCGGGGGCTGCCAGCCCGCACGGCTCCGGCGGGGATGGATGCCCTGAGTCCCCTCCGCCGACGGGCGGGCTCCCCGCGGGCTCCCTCCCTGCACCGAGCTGGGCACAGGGCACACGGCGCTCACGCCAGCTGCGGGTCCCAGCAGTTTCTTTGCAGGAAAAGATAAGTAACATCTGAGGAAGAGACGCGGTGTTTCCAAAAACAGTTTAGGACACTTTCCTGTCCCAATGCTTTCCTGTCACAGGCTTTAAAAATATCGTGGCTTGCTTTCCTTTAAGTAAATAATAAAAGACATCTTATTCCTACTCTAGAAGGATCATGTCGGTCCAAAAGAGGGGGTACATTGATTTTTTTGGATATGCGGATAGATCCAATGTTGCTGATGCTATCCATTGTTAAACAATTCTTAAAGAGTTAGTCTTTCCTTAAGAGAGGATTTGAAAGAACAATTCTTATTCTTAAAATAGTTCTTATAAACTTTCTTATTAGCTCTTACTAAAGGCGAGTTCCTGCCTTTCTTAATAGGATACAAAACCCATTTCCAAGGGAAGTATATGTCCAGTAAGAGCAGCAGGGTCAGTCTCTGGCTTTGAGTGTTTTCTGGCTTCTGGCTGCCTGCAGGATGGAATCACTTTGGTCGACTAATGACTGACAGTGGCTCGTTATGAGAAAATGCAAATAATTTTCTTTAAATGTGCCTGCTTGCAATCAAAAAGAAAACATAATGTTCCTGTTCACACATGTAGGTGGGCTGAGTTAAAGGAATTTTAGAGAAAGAGGATGTGAGGATCCTTCAAGAATGATTCAGAAACTTTTCTATATAAAAATAGAATGGGATTTCCTATGTCCAAAGGGCAGAGTCCTNTCTAAATGGTGCCCATTTTCGGTGTCTCCTTCGCTGTGAAAGCATTACAGGAGAAAAATCCCAACGTAAAACAGATCATCCCGGTTTCCAGTAGCTTGCAAGGTGCTCACGGCTGAGTACAACTGGTCGTGGAAGGTGCTGAATGTCACCGGTGGTCTTGCAACCCTACAGCCGTATTCATTCACACGCTCCCTTGCCCCGCTTCACAGAGACACAGGTTTGGGTTTTGTTACAGTTTGCAACACCGTGTCCAACTCTGGCCCGCGGTCCTTAGCTCCCGTCTAATGTCAGATAGCTATTTTAAACGCAGTCAGCACGCCAGCTCTCCGCGCTCCTTCCAGGTTTCTGTAAAGGCCAGAAATGCCGCAGGCAGGAAAAGCTGCGCTCGTTTTGCCGGTGGTAGCGCCTGCCCTTCCCCCAGCCCTCAGATGTGGGCAATTCAAGTTTATCTCCCACCGACTCTGCCATAGACTTCTGTTATCTGGAAATAGCCCCAGAGGCACAAGTCTTTAAAGGCATTGAAGTGCCTAACTCCCATCAGAATGAGGGATGTCGTTGCCTAAATACCGCTGATAATCTACAAAGTTGCTCACGATTTGTGTAACAGAGATCACGTAAGTACCCACAGTCTGACACAGGCAAAGTGCTAAACTTTCTTTTATTACTACTGCTGCTATTCAACATCTGTATACTCACAAGTCCAAGTCGGCAGTTAGGAGCCCACTGGGAGAAGGGCCACAAGGGAAAAAGTTTCTGCTTACGAGATTTCACAGCCAAGAAACGGCTGAAGAAACAGCGAGTACGTCTGACACACCAGTGGGAGCAACGGGGAGATTGCCGTGAGCACCTGAGCGTGTTACATACTGCACCGGCCAGCCTCTGCTTTCAAGGGGTTTTCAGGCTTGACCAAAGTAAATGTGTAATCTTAAAAGTATGTCGCTCCTGCCCCTCTGGTGATGGCTGGTCACTGAGTATCAGACAATGCCTACGGTAACATCTGTCACCAAGCCATGGAAAAAAAGCTGCCTGCTTGGGTCTCTGTTGGGAACGGGTTGGAAATGGGAGGGATCGTTTCCTTGCACTCACCCGTGCCTGTATGTGTAGGACTCCTCACGGTGAAACACAAAGTGTGCTTGTGATTCTTGGGAAATGGCCAGTCATCCTCTTTACACTGGACTCAGACAGCAATGAAGTTAAGATGCCCATCATTTTTGAGAGCTGGATGAGGCTTATTAAGAGAGGAAATAGGCACAGCCCTAAAGGATAAAGGATAGGACATACCAAATGAACGCCTAAATATAAATACCTTGTATCTTCTGTTCCATTAAAGCTATTGTTGAAGCTGCCACAGAAATATTTTATAACTGTGAAACAGAAAAACACCAAAAAGGTAATCTCCCCTCTAGCTGGAATTTCTTAGAACAGTATAAACTTCTTACAAATTTCAGAGTTTTTGAAATTATCATTACATCCAGATGGGGCATATCCATAACTGTTCATCATTAATATGACTCCAAAAAAAAGCTGCTATTAGCAAAATATCTAATTCAAACACTTTATGATTCAGCAGAAGGTGTCAGTGTGACTGCTTTGTGAAGGGTAAATGCAAGAAGTTAATACAGAAATGAAATTATGTGTCAAATTTCACACAGCATGAGCGACTGGGCCAGAAAATATTTTCTCTTGGTGAAGTCAGCAGATCCTCTGCAGACAAACACATTGTTCAAATCCTGTCACTGTGTAACAGGCTCCAGTGTTAGAAATGCACCACATTTGAGCAGAGGAACTACTGAAATCTGTTTTCCAGTGTAGTGTGACGCTCCTCTGTTTGAGAAATTGTGAGCTCTGCTTGATGCCTTTCCTATGGCATTTAAATGGTCCAGTGAGCTCAGGGATATGCTGCTGACAATGAGACCATGAATTCACACTGTCTTTCCCTCTATTGCTTCTCATTTGGGTTCTCTCTACCTAGCCCTTATTTTCATGAAAACTTTAGGAATATAATTACCTTTAAAACCTCTTCCTTTGTATCAGCTTTAATTCAAACAGGCCAACGGATTCCAAAGGGAGAAGGAATTTTTGTAGAGCTAAGAACCATGTCTTGCTCATACAACTCTCATTTCTTTAGAAAACAATGCTAATTGCTTAGATTGTTTGCTTTCACAGAACCTTATTCCCCTACCTTAGATATTTTCTTCCAATTTCCAGTCTAAGTTAATTCCCTCTGAGATTACATTTTCCTGGTTTCATGCTGACTTTTTCTTTCAAGCTTAAATACCATTTATAAGTATTTATTCCTTGATAAATACTTATGTCAGACACAGAATCAACTTTGTTTTTATTATAATCCCCTTCTCACAGGACAGAAATGTCTCCATAGACATTCCCTACACCTATCCCAGTTTTAAATCAGTTTAGTCAAACATGCAAAAATACCATGTCTTTTCATGGCAGTTTCACACTGATGGGTCATGACAATTCCAAGATTCTGAATACATCTTTTTTTTTTTTTTTTTCCCCTATGTTACTGCCAATATATGATTGCCAAACTTTCAGCAGATATTTCTGAGGAATTTGCTCAGAACAATTGACTCACAGGTTGACTCATAGACTGTCCTAAGTTATTTTAAGCATCATGTACAAAAATATTAAATTTTGAAAGTTGGCATTATTGGGGATCTTCTGTTCTCTCATACATATATACAGATAACTTTGTAATGTGAGCCTTGCAACTATAGGGAATGAAATCTAGGTTTGGACAAGGAAAGACATGTGTTTTCTGCAGAAAAGAATATTGCAAGATAAACCAAAACAAAACATACTGTTGTTCCAGGAGATAAACTTCTAAAAATGAAACTGAAATTTCGAGCCACCAAAATTGCCTATTTTTTCAAAAGACAGCTGCACAAGAGAAACCAAAAGCAAGGTGCTTGCAAAAGTCCAGTCCACTCAAAAACAAATAGGAGGATCTGAGAATGAATGCTTTGGTTTGTGCTTCACAGGAAATGTACCTGTTTGCATTCCTGTCTTTCCTCTAAGGTCCTGAAGCTATTTCAAGAAAGCAACAGATGAACTTTTGCAACATTTTGAAAATAAGAAACATACTAATTCCTAAACCAGTCTGCTTCTCAGTGACCAGATGTACTGAGGGCATGAAAAGTCTTTGCCAGCTCTGTCTGACCAGGACAAAGTGCTCCTTGAAGACCCGTCATGTGAAATATTTCTTCCTTAGGCCCTGCTGAGAAGACAAATCATCAGGTAATTCTTCACATTCCTTAAGCAACCCTACCATTTTGGCCCCCACACAGGGCCAAACACAGGGCCAGATTAGGTGTCCAATCCTACCTGTGGCATATGAGCCGTCCATCCAGGGATGAATGGTTCCAGCAAATCCAGGCCTCTCAGGAGCAACAGCCAGAGTCCAGAGGGATCCCCTGGGCTGTGTACAATGACCAGATGCCAATGTTAGGACAACTGAGTTCTCCCTCACACTTCCTTCTTACCACGTCTCAGATATTTCTATCTTTTTCTGGCCAAGACATTGCTGAATGCTTAATATCTAGTATTTTCTAAGGAATTTACTTGCAAAGGCATTTAGGCCTAGATTTAAATCAAGTCCTTGTAATTGATGTTTTCTACTGTCTGCACACCTCTGAAGGCCTGGAGTGAGCCAACAGAAATTATATGCTACATGGACCAAAGTGGGCACCCAACCACAACAGCGCTGAAGGATGCAGACAGACCCCAGCTCCTCCTGGTAGTATTGCTAACCTTTGAACTGGAAATACTAAGCAGATGGACGAGTTGAGTTGACTGAATAAAGCCAGCCTAGATCTGGAAACAGTACAGTCATGTTTGCTTGATGTTACTTCTGAGCTAAAACATCCTACTGCAAAGTGCTCCATGGACTTGGCCTGGTTTCCACAAGGAGGATCTACCTTCTGGATGCTTTTGTCTTGTGGAGGCATAATCTTTTTTTCTTTCTTAGGATGTTTTCCTAAGCAAAGGTGGAATAGCAGTTAAGTTGGACAGCCTTTAGACTGCCCATTTCAGCAGCCAAGCCTTGTTGAAGATGATGAATGCAGTTGCACCATTGTTAACTAGAACCATACTTCCCAGAAGGCTGGAACACTTCTGAATCTTTTTCATTTCTGAGAAAATGCTTTGGATTAAAAGCTCTAATACTTGTTCTCCAAGTCATTCTTTAACGTGCTGAAAACCTTCTGTCAGTTTATTATGCTGTGTTGCCAGGATAATCTAGATTTTCTAGAAGTATCCATTCTATGCCTACCTATTCTTTTTCCCAGTGAAGTCAGCAACAATTCAAATCAGAAGTGGTAAGTAACTGATAGATACTGTTTTTTACTGCTGAAATCTCAATTGAACACAACTTCTACTACTTTACATAAACCTTTGATGAAGTTCCTTGTTATAAGGGCTTATCATAAAACCTAAGGTATTCCCAAATATATTAGTGTGGTGATTACCTAAATTCTGTCTTTAAACCTATAAACTGAGTGAGGAACATCTGCTACTGCCTTTTTTCTCCCCTTCCATTTAGCACTCTGTTTCAGGTCTTGTCTGTGTTTTCTAATGCAAAGAATACCCAATCTTTTAGGCAAAAAGACCATAGCTAGTGGGGTTGTTATAGAGATTTTCACTTTATTCAGTGAAAAGTTAGCTAAAGTGCTTTTATGTTTGTTTTCTGATTCATTTGACTTGCCTGCTTGAGTGCATTATGCTTGTGTTTTTCTGGCTCACATATGGAAATTAAAATTACTCAGTGGTTTACTGTTTCCAGGATCAAAATTAACCCACAAGCTTGAAGAATTGTGGATGAGGAACTAATATTCCTTTTAAAAATTGAATCTCTACTTCCCTTATTTGTCAGCAGTTTTATTTATTCTGCTTTGGGTAATATTGTAGAAGGCTTGTGTGCCTCTGAACAGTGTGTAGCACACAGTCAGATGCCACAGTCACTTTGGTCACATTTCTTTGTCATTGTGTTTACAACTTCCTTTTATTTCAGAGAACACAGACTTAATGATGTTTCCTCATTGCAACCATCAGGACATTTAAGTGTTTCCCCATAAGTTAATCCTCACCTGCACATTTCTATTTTTTTTTTCTTTTTGGCATCTTTCACTTCTATTGTGCTGGGAAACGTGACAGTGTATAGTACACTGTTTCATTTTCAGTTGGCACTCTTTAAGAGTGTTTTGTCTATAGTTTCATTCTGTTGGGTTTTATTTTTAACCATTTCCAAGGTCTCATCTTGCTTGATGTGAATTTGCAAGTCAGAAGGCTGCTGATCTGAAAGTCCATTTCACTCTTCTCTCCTTCACAAATGACTACTTCTTCTTCGGTGACATTTTCCATATACTTCTTCTCTCTTCTTGTTAGTGCTTTGGTTTTTTATCTAATAGAGGCTTTTAACTTTATCCAGAAGGGGTATTGCTTCCTTTTGTTCTTTTCTCCTTTCACACTGTCCTTATATATCTAGACTTGATTTATACTTGCTGGGAAATCAATAATTCTTATTGAAGCAGCTGAAAGGGACCTGGCATCTTCCTATCTTTTTGAAAGAAATAGAAGAACAAGGAAATTGAAATATAATTCTATAATGAATTAAAAATGTCCATCATGGAACAGAAAATAGAGTCCTTGCCATCTGGCTTAATTATCATAACTATACATTTATCTTATTTTCAATCTCTCTTTCTAGTTGCTGCAATTACAGAAGAAAAATGTCAAGGTCATAATTCACTTCACTCTTTTAAATGTTAATGTTTTAAATATTTAAGCCTTAAAAATTGTTCTTAACAGCTTTATAGAGTTAAAGCTATCATACAGACCATTTTCCAGAACATACCAATACATCATTTTGTGCTTTTCTACTTTGTGTTTCCAGCTACCAATTAAAAAAAGAAAACATGAAGTGTGTTGACAGACAGCACGGGGCTTGAGCACAATAACATAGAAACAATAGTAACATGCTTGCTATAGAAATGGAAGTAGTCATTAACTAATCACAGGGAAAGAAAAATAACACTAGCAACAGAATCAAAGGATATAACAAGAGCTAATGCTGTAGAAACAGGAAAGATTTAAAAAATAGTCCCATAAAAATCAACTGATGTGGTGATTTGACGATTAACAGCAGGCAGATGAACCAATTCTTTGTCAGTGTATTTTTCTAAGAGGAAATATGGAGAATACCTTATAATATTTTTCTTCTGCTCAGATTATTGAAAGTTTCTGGAAACCACTAAGAAACAAGCCATATTTTTCTATTTCAACCCCAAAATTTCATTTAACCTATTGCAGTTAGTGACACACCCCATAGCACCATAAACAGAACATGTAGAACAGGTTACCAACATAGGACAAGAGAAAATTTAGAAAAATGATCACAATTTATAGAAATGTGGATTATTTTAATGCCTACTTACCTCCAATCATTTATCAAAACTCAGCTTCTGTGTCGTATAACTAAAACAAGGTTATGGCAAGCCCAGGCTTCAGTAAATTCACAAATTGATAACAAACTTATCTCACCCTCTCTATTGCAATGACTGAAAGGCTGACTAAAGCAAGGGATCTTTAAAGTAGTGGATCATAAGGTAATAGTGGATGTTCCTCTGGGTCCATGGACTTCAGTGGAGGAGCTATAAGAATCGTCACAGAGCACAAGACATAGCCATATAGAGAAGAAAATAACCATAACATGGGCGTCTGTATCCTTGAAGGATCTTGTCAATACCCAAGCTGTCCTATGTCAAAATGCTTATTCAGGAAAGAAACATGCCTATCACAGCCAGAATTTCCACCACTGAAGTAGTGGTGTTGGGCACCCTAATTATAAATGCCCAACAAAAATTGATTAAGTGGATCTGGTTTTCAGAAAATAGAAGCGTTTGAAATTCAAGACTTTTGGAAACTTGCATGTAAGCTGCCCACAAAATTAAGTAACAAATAAATGTAGTAGTTACTTCATCATTTCTTGAGTAGGAGTGACAGGGGAGCCAGAGATGACAATACTATCAGGAGATGGGACTGCAATAGTGGGAAAGGCTGTAAACCACAGAGATACTGGTGGCGGCACAGAAACTGTTACACTAAGGAGGAAGAAACTGGAGAAGTATAAAAATTCCATCCCAGCCCATGCAGTAACAGTAGAATTTCCCTAACTTTCCTGCTACTGAAAGTAGTAATTGCTTGGTCTCAAACTTTCGGACTATTAACAAAATAAACCAGAGCAAAATGATACAAGAATGAGAATGGAGTGTACAAGTTTATCAAGGGAGCTTAGAGGCTTTTGTTTCCCTGATCAGCTGTTGGATACACCATATGTAGCCTCACCTCACTCAGCCACTGATCTCACAGTCTCCAGCCCTGTCCAATATCACAGTGAGATACAACCCAGCCCACTGAATGCAGAAGTACCTTGCACCACCTGCAGCTATCCCTCAGGACTAACAAGATGTGACCTTCTGTCCTGTAGCATGGCTGCAAAAGAGCAATGTCTCTTTAACCCTCATGAAACTCTTTTAATTTTGATTTTTTTCTCCTCTTGTACTGCTGATCTGAAGGCAGACCAAACACATTTCCATCAGATGCAAAAAGTACATTTGTGAGAGGGAATTGGGAAAAGTATTCTAAAAAATTTACAGTATCTCCCGCTGACCATTTTTGTGATTATATTGACTTTATTTTTTACTATTTGGTATGACCTCATTCCCTATTCCCTTTCACTCTAGATAATGTAACTTACTCTTGAAGATCTATCTACCAATGATGATTTCATTTTTCTATATACTCCGTAGTACATGTAAAATTGTGGGGCATCTCTGCGAACACTTCTGCAAAACTTTAGCAACTTTATCTTTACATTCCTTTTCCCACTGAAAGTCATCTTTCCAAAGCCTTTCAGAGCAGCAGTGCCATAGGGAGGTAGTAATATATAATTATTTGGAAAACAAATTCACCATCACCACATTGGTGTTTTCCTCTGAACAGAAAGCAGAGGCACAGTCTACTTAGTAGCCTGATTGAGGGATTAATATGGAGTATTATTTTCCTTGTGGACTCCTCAAGTCTTCTGACAAAGACTTACAAGCGTGACACAGGATAAAAAGTTTGTACTGAGGTTTTTGTCTTAGCATCAATACACATTTCCTTCATTCTAAAGGTGCCAAGAATTGGCATTGTTAAATGAAGTTAATGGAAGGTACAAACGTTCCTCCTTTGGAACAATAGGACATAGTTACCTACTGGGTTGTCTGGTTTTAGATATCTGTGGTTGAAGCAATTTTACATAGTATATCTTTTGGGGTCAGATTGAAAAGAAGGTAAGCCAAAAGGAAGTGGGAGCTGAAGTAAGAGGTAGGATATAGCCTCAGAATGAAAGGGATCTGCACAGCATATTTTTAGATGCTTGGGAATGGAGCCCAAAAAGAATAAAACTGAGCAATCAAGGACACTGCTTCCCCTTCCAATCACACACACACTCTCTATATTGTATCTAATCACTTACAGTTATGGAGTCATTTCCTTAGGAGTTCTAAGGGAATCACGTTTGGATTCCAAAATGTGTAAGCAATGCATTAATTTGATACTATAGAACCTTGCATCAGAAGTCCTTGACCAAAACATTCAGCACTACGAGTAGAGCGTCATTCTTTCAGTCCCTTCAGAATTTTCCCCCGGTATGTTTTTCAAGGATGCAAACTGAAAATGAATCTTTTCATGACTTTATTATCACATTAAGGAATGTTTTTCAAGACAAATAAGAGGAATCTTGACTAATTTTATTGTTTCTCAGTAAAGGCCTGTAGAAGGAAGAGTGGGTGGCTGGATAAGATCCCACAAAGCATTCAGCATTTATGACAAAATGCAAATCCACGGACAAGTGAAGTGAAAACTCAGCGTGTTATCACTGAGTCACACATTGAGAAGCACATCTGCTGACACAGAACATAGAAAATATCTCAAGTGTAGAGTATATTGACAAGTAAGCCCTTACAGAAGCAGCAGAATGTAAAAGGATTTAAAATCATTACACATAAAGGGTAAAATCAGGTAACACCCACAGAATCTGGCACTCATGCTGTCACTAGGACAGACAGAAACAACAAAAACAAAGATTAAGTCATTTGAAAAAAATCACTTATGGACTGAAGTGTAACAAGCAGAAATTATATTTTGTTAGTAGTAATATCTGAAACTCCACCTTGTTTGAAAAATCACTATAGTGTTGAATGGCTGCCCTCTGTATGACTTATAATCCAACTGGACATATGTTACAACAATACAGGCACTGCAGTAATATATAGAGAAGTAATGATTGTTATTTCACTTTTAAAAGTCACTATGCCCTAGGGCACAATTAACAGGCAATAAATTCCTACATGCTACTGAAGTTCAGAGATTAGTGTTTGCCTGTCAAAGCATGGAAACACATTTACACCTAATAAAAAAGGGACTAATTAGCTGTCTAAATAATAGGAAATGTCAGTCAGAGGCCACAAAAGGCTATGAACAATAACTAAACCCACCCCTCAAAAACTGACAGGTGTGTTTACAGACAAATATTAAGCATTCAAAAGAGCTTTAAATGTTTGCCAAATCATCCAAAAGAGAAGGAACTTTATATAAACAGTGAAAGCAAAAGTTAGTGCTAGAAACTCACTGGAGTAGGGCAAGCATGACTCCAGCCTGAGCACTTCTTCACAGATTGAATTAGGAAATTCTTGTACAAACTGGACAGGAATTCAGTGAGAGTTTGGAGCATTAGAGATCGTTAGAATATGTTTTGGCTGTGTGATTGCAGGTGAATCAAAGAGCATGTCTGAACTCCAGGCCAGGAAATGGTATTTGGTAGTGGTCAAGGATGAAAAACTGGATCCCAGCTACTGCTAATGTTGAATTTGTACATCCAGGTATCCGACTAGCTTTTTAAGAACACTATAAATACTACTCTGTTCGCTTTAACATCTTCTAGTGTTCCCCTTCTCTTTTTCTCTATTTTTCTCTAGCTTTGAATGTCAGAGAGGTCGAAGCGATCATTAACCAGCAACTATATAAAGAGACTAATAGCATAATTTCTGATTGATTAAATGGTTTGGTCTTCTACACAATGCTTATAATCTGATAAAAAGGGGCTGTATCACTCAAAATTGAACCTACACCATGAAGACATACTTTTTTTGCCAGTGTGAATCCCCAAATGTAAAACAGGTGCACCACAAATTGATTTTTGTCATTTATGGTTGCCAAATTCAACTGAGGACATCCCTTACCCAAAGCGTTAAGCACCTTTCACAAACATTAGTGAGAAAAATTTGTGGCGCAGTGGAGGCACTTGGAAGGCATACATTAAACTAATATGTTGCATTAAGCAGTGACAAACTAATGCATAAACCATCAAATGCAGTTTTGAAACTGGTTTGAAAAGTTTTTGAACCAAAGTTCAAAGGCAGTGTTTGCTGAACTTGTGGATCTTTCCCATTCTGATTTTCTCCTTGTTTCTGGCAGGAGTCGGGCCTCAGGCAAAGAACAGCAATGATCTCACATGGTTATAAATAAATGCAGAACCTGCTTGGCGCTTGGGATTTGTGCCCTCTCTTCCATGGTGCTTGCTCTGCATCTTATTTCTGTGCAGCACTGAACAAGAGCCACGCGCTGCATCAGTAAGAGCACAGCCAGACTGAGCAGAGTGGTGTCCCCCTCTGATCAGTGTGTATGAGAGAAATCTGATCTGTTGTGTCCAGTATAGGATGGTCAGTACAGGAAGGACAAGCTAGAGCAAGATTGGTAGAAAAGCTACCAAAATGTTTAAGGGGGTGAGTACATGACGTAGGAAGTGAGAATGAGAGAACTGGGTTCACTCAGCTTGGAGAACTTTGTCTTCTAGACAAAGGAGAGATCTGATTGCTATCTACAACTAATTAATGGGTGGTTATAGAAAATAGATTCTTCTCAGAAAGAGATGTTGCAGCTGGGGACCTGTTATTAGATGTAAGGGGAAAATCTTCCTAATGAGGTGCCCAGGTGGGAGAAGAGGCTGCAGCAGATTCCACATCCTCAAAGCTACTCAAGGCCCTGAGCTACAGGGTGTAACTTCAAAGCTGACTCCATTTGGAGTGGGGGAGTGGCTTAGGCCAGATGAGGTCCTAAGATCCCTTCAACTCAAATTATTATATGATTTACAGGGTCATGAGAGAAACACAGCGCAGGAAGACACACGCTGAAATCCAGTTTAAGTATTTAAGTATGTGTTTGAATTATTGCTGAAGCAGAATCAAGAGAGAAATACAGCTGCAGGACATAGAGAGATACAGTGCAAATATACAGGTTCCAAATACTTTGAAGGATGTCCTGTCTAGCCTGCCAGATTGGAACCAAAGAGATAATTTGTCATTTCCAACATTTTTAATAGGCTCTTCTGATTTGGGGCAAATATCTTAATCCCACTATAAGTCAGTTGCTGATTTATTAAGTAAAAGGATAAATCTGTTAATACTTGGATATTTGTGAATCCTTCAATAATACTTAAAGAAAGTGCACAAGTGGAGTCCAACAGCGAAATGGAGAAGATGCATTTCCTTGACTTCTGAATCATTTGTATTACTGTAAGACAAGCTGTGCCATAACAGTGTCATGGACAGAAAAGCTGGAAGGTTTAGCTCCAGGAATCTATCATGTAGACATCTGGATTTGGTTATTAGAGTCTCACCCAGGAAGATATGATGCAAAACTTCTTCCTCAAGTCTTCAGATGTAGCATTAATCAGAAAAGAATAAAAAGTAGAATGGATCTTCCTTTTCCTCAGGGTCTTAATAATTGCACTTGGTGATGGGTTTTTTTGGCACCATTGCCAATAATACATTAACAAAACCACATTGTAATATCTGTATTTAAAAACTAGATCATTAAAATCATACAGCTGTCCCAATGACTTCCAAGAAATAAACTTCTGGATGAAAAAACAAATGGTTCCAATTAAACTTGGGTTAAATATGAATGATTCTTGGGAAAAAATATCTCTGGAACTGTTCTAAGACAAGTACATTCACTGCTTACAAACACAGGGATCTTTTCAAGTTCTTTAAACAGCTGAAACCTCTTTGCACTGTGCTTCTTTAATGCCATGATCACCACAAAAATAAGACATGACTTCTTCCACATAATACTTAGTAGGCACTATGTCCTAAATTTCCAAGTGCTGGTCTGTCTGCCTGTGTTCTCCAGAAATCCCAATGCGATTATTCCCCACGTGAGTCACTAGGTGAAGTAATATATAAGAGAAGCAAAAGTCAAACTCTACTCACAAGCCTGAGTTCAGTAAAAGAAAGAAATCTATCTTGGAGTGAAACTCTTCTCCCAACAATTTTATCATTGATATAAATGTAAGGAGTTGTTTCAAAAACAAATTAATCCACCAACTTCTCTTCTGCCAAGATAAGTTTTCTAACCATGCTTCTAGAATGTCCCATCTCAGCTCTCTACTGATATCTTCCACTTCGACATTCTTCCTGGAATTACTGTTAGGCTGACTTAATTTAGTTAGCTAAAGATGATTCTGGAATCATTAGGCTTGAAGGGACCTTTAAGATCATTGAGTTCAACCATTACCCCAGGATGGCCAACTTCACCACTTATCAAATCTCCAAGTGCCACAGCAACATATTTTTCTAATACTTCCGGAGATAATGACTCAATCACTTCCCTGGAGCAACCTCTTTCAGTGTTTGACAATCCTTTCAGTGAAGAATTTTTTCCTAATATTCAGTCTAAACCTCCTTGGCCAACTTGGGGCCATTTCCTCTTGTCCTGTGGCTTGTTATGTGGGAGAAGAGACAGACCCCCCACCTGGCTACACCCTCCTTTCAGGCAGTTGTAGAGAGCAATAAGGTCTTCCTTGAGCCTCCTTTTCTCCAGGCTAAACACCCCCAGCTCCCTCAGCCACTCCTCACAGGGCTTGTGTTCTGGACTTTTCCCCAGCTCTGTTGCCCTTCTCTGGACATGCTCCAGCCCCTCAATGTCCTCCCTGTAATGAGTGGCCTAGAATTGAACACAGGATTTAGGGTGTGGCCCCACCAGTGCCAAGGACAGGGGACCATCATTGCCCTGGTTCTGTTGGACACACTATTGCTGATCCAAGCCAGTCACTGGCCTTCTTGGCCACCTGGGCACAGCTGGTTGATGTTCAGCTGCCATTCACCAGTACTCCCAGGTCCTTTTCCACCGGCCAGCTTTCCAGCCACTGCCTCCAGTCCGTAGCACTGCCTGGGGTCATTGTGACCCAAGTGGAGTACCAAGTGCTTGGTCTTGCTGAACCTCATACAATTGGCCTTGGCTCATCAACCCAGCCTGTCCAAATCCCTCTACCTAGGGCAGAGCCTTCCTACCCATGATGTAAATATCTTCTATCACAGACTGACTTACACTCTTATAAGCATGTGTCTGTATTTCCAGGGGCATTTTAAATCTTCAGCTATGATACAAAAAATTAAAGGTTGCAGGGCTGGTCTACAAGCTCTATGTCTTGACTTTTCTTAATCTTGAAGTATAAACATCTTACAGTAAAAATGATCTTTTCATTTTCTCTATGTATATTACCTAGTAGACTGTGACCCTTTTCTTATATTGCAATGTCTGCATATTTTACACAAAGAGAAATAACTAACATCCATAAGCAACATTTTTTTACCTTTTTTAACTAACAGAAAACCTGCACGGGAAGAAAATTACCTCTAACTTAAGAAACCAGCAAAATCTATGTATTCATAGATAAGTAAAATCTGGGACACAAAATGATCACAATTGACTGGCATTGATTGCAAACCTTAGTGACCAGATGTGATGCAAAATGCTTAAACCCCATACTGATTGGCTCTTGGAAAAATCATAAGGTAGATTCAAGCAGGTAAGAAAAGCAAATATACCACTGCAACTTTTCACCGCATTCTAGGTTTCTACAAGGTCTTGGGCAATCCCAGTGAGCTGGAGTGTGTGAAGCATGTGGGCTTTCTTATGCCACTGCCTAGTTTCCTTGTCCTTGAGAACAATGATATGAATGGGACTGGGACGGCAGGAGAGCATCCAGCCCTGGAGGACAGCTATTCATTCTGCTCCAGCCAGAGGCCTGTCAGCATTTCCACTGTTTCACACGAGTCCCAACTTCAGACAGAGATGACTTCATTTTAACCACTTTTCTCACATTTAAAAAAGTCAAAATTAGTCAAAACAAAAACAGCAACCATGTGTGCTCAGGGATGTGAGCGGAGAAATAAGGATAAACAAATCTGCTCTCTTGCATATCCTACCAGCAGTTCGTCTCAGCATGATCCTTAAAAACAGCAGGGTGCCTAGCCTCAGCTTTTATCAAATAACATTTATAGGACACCCCACATTCCCTACCAGTGGACCACAAAGAATCAACAGGGAATGAATAGGCTGTCTTTTATTCTTGAAATGTTAGGGTCCAGCTTACTCAAAAAATACCCCATGATGTATTTTATTTTGTTTTCTTGTGCTTTACAGCATGGGAAAGAATGGATGAGCAGTAACCCATACAGGATTACTTATGAAAAATTATGGTTCGTCTTACAGGCATGTTTATGAAAACAACTGTATGTAAGGACAAATACCCCTCAAAATCAGTTCTGAATCTGCATGGACACAAGAAGGTAGCTGTAAAGTCTGTTTTATAGGAATATCAGCTCTTCAGTATAGGAAGAGGGAAGGCACATGCTAATATGTCTAGACAGATGTATCCAGGGCTGTTGTCCCTAGACAGCAGAGGATATATGGCCTTTAAAGAGACAAAGATTGGCTTTGCTATAAAAGAACAAGCCACTTCCTGGAGAGGAAGATACAATGATTTTTTAGGAAAATGCAGACACATTGTGAGCTCCAAGGAACAGTGATCTAGAGAGGAAGGAAGAGGTTACAGTGTGAGGACTAAACATTACCTACCTACAAACTTTGCAATTAAGGCTCATAGCCTGTTATAAATGACTTCTAGTACAATCTTCACCTAGATGACAAGAAGCAAATACTCTATGTCTTTATCATTTTTCTCTTCTGCTTCTCCCCTGCTTGAAAAGAACAACCAGCTTTTAAAGTATGCCTGTAATACGGATTTCACTGCTAGTAAGGAAGAAAGCCAAAGTGGAGTATGCATTGCAAAAGAAGAAAAAGGCTCTGTGCTCAGGAAAAGATAAAGAAAGTAAGAGGATATAGAGATAACCTGATAATGCATGCCATGACTCCATACTTGGACACTGAGTCCCTGGACTCTCAAAGCTCCAAGGAAAATCTGGCACTGTTGTGTTCATAGAATTCATGCAGAAAATAGGAAATGTTTTCCAATATTTTAATAACGTGTTTTGCAAAGTCAGCGAGTTATGTTTTACTGCAGGAAAATTAGGAAAAGCAAGAAAAATATGTGAGTGGGAGACAATGGAAAACTGTTTTTTAGCTTTCTTGTTCAGTAAGCACATAACATCCTTCCTTTGGCTACAAGACAGCTATGTTTTCTTAATATTTTATTGTGAATAAACACAGATGGAGGTTCAAGGAGTTCTCTTCCATAATTATTGCTGTGGTTTTTAACTGCTGAATAAATGTATTGGGTTAAGTTTCTTTCTTCATAATTTTTCAGATAATAGAATTATTGTAGCATTATTACAAAGGATAATATATTATCATAACTCAGTAGCTTGTGGTTTTAAATGCTAGGAAGGGAAGTGGGTGATAGGACAGATGTCAAATCCTTTGAACAGAGAAATAATCCTGAAATCTACTCTTTTTCTTATCACCTAACATTCACATCTTATTATGTTCAAATATGCCAGACTGTAGTTAATAATAGATAAGTGTATCTAGAATGAGGGCCAAACACATCACTTCATGCTCCTTATCTCTGTAATCTTCCTTCAGAGGAATTCTCTCCTTCTGGAATCTGGGGCAACTTTTGGGAAGCCACAGTGATACCAAACTCAGCAAGTTATCAGTCCTTACAACATGCATGAGTTGCCACTGGAAGCAGAGCAGATGAAGATATCAACTGACAGCAGATTTTTTTCCATAATATCTGTCATTAGACTAAAGAAAGTATGAGCTCACGGCATATTAGGTTCGAAATGATGGATGAATAATTTCACAGGCTTTCAGGAAAACTGCCAGAAAAAGCACTGGGAAATGTGGCATTGAAACAGAATAGTAGATTATTGCATTAGCCTCTCACTACCAGACTAGCAAGAAGTTAGGGAGATCCCAGAATCACAGAAGCAGTCAGGTTAGAAAAGACCTTTGAGATCACCGAGCCCAGCCTTTGACCAAACACCTCCTTGTGAATCAGACCATGGCACTGAGTGCCATAGCCAGTCTTTCCTTAAACACCTCCACCACCTCCCTGGGCAGCCCATTCCAATGACCAATCAGCCTCTCATCATTAATAGATGAATTGGTGGGCTTCAGTTTGTAGACCTTCCGGAATGTGTCCAAAGGAATGAGTATCTTTTTCAGTCTGACTTTGAAAACCATCCAGGAATGTGCAGAAGCACATATTTTAGACTGAATCAGGGAACTGCTTCAGGGAATAAACAAAACGTGTTGGCAGGCTGAGCTAAATAAGAGTAATGCAAAATTCTAAGTACACTTGATGTAAGTACAATTGTCTCTTTATTTAAAGATTGGAAAAATTCTGATCTTTTGAGCTTTGGAAGCACACTGGATAGACTTTGTTTTAAGAATCCTTGGGACCAACACTGGCACAGTGTAGTTATTGCACTTGTATGGTGAGGCCTGGTGCTTTAATCTTGTGTTCATAAAAATGGGTATGAAATAAGACAGAATAGAAGAACAATCAAACATATCTACCATTCAGAGTGAGAGAATAGTTGAAATAGCTTATCACCCAACTCCAGTACTATTTTTCAACATATAATGAAAAGTAGGTTGTTTCTCTTGGACAGAGAAAGATCCACGTGTTCCCTCACCACTATGAGAAGAAAAATCTGTCCTCATTTAGCCAAATCTTGTGCACTGAGAAGCTAGAGTCCAGCACAGCATTTAGGGTATGATCCTTATTTATGCTCTTTAGACATAAATATCCCAGAGGAGAAGGCTCCAGACACTCTTCCTTCCTCTCTTTTTTCAAAAGATTTTTTTGTCCTTCCAGGATGGCCAGTGTGCTATTCCCAAAGAAAAGCCAAAAACTATAGCTTTTACTGCAATCAGCTTTAGTAGGAATCTGGAGGGAAAATCAAATCTGGAAAAAAAAGTAATCATAATTTTAGTGCAGATATAGCTGTTCTTGAAATTTGGTGTAGATCCAATTTCTAGTCAGGGCAGAGCCACCGAAAGTATCCTTCCTCAGTTTTCAAGCAGAATGAGAAAGTACGGGATCACAGCAAGAAATCTGTAGAAATGGAAATGTCTATTTCCAAGGTGGCAGAAAATTTTTAAGAGCTGAATAACCAAAATGTCTAGTCTAGATGATTTTCATCCTCAGTTCTCAAAGAATCAGCACAGCAATCACGAATCTTACAATAAGGGTTTTCAAGAAATCTTGAAATATTGGTTTTATCTGTTAGCTCAAGGTACATTTAGGAGCTTTAATTAGAAAAGAGAGGGAAGGAGTATTTTAGATAGCAGTAGAAGCAATAATCTGATTATAACAATATGCATAATTTTATAATAAACTTCAAAGGAGAGTGTAATTAGGCATTGGGTAATTGGAAAATAACATAGACTGAAAAAAATCAATTTCCAAGAGGAGGCTGTTTCATAGCAATAAAATATCCTTACTTGACTGTGAAAAGGAAGTTTTGAAAATAGTAAAGTACAGCTCTCATCTAGTGTAATTTTAATGTAGTCCTTGAGACAACATTATTAGGAAAAATGTTCAAGATTGGTAAGAAGGACGGTAATGGAGGAATTGAAATTTGAATAGAACTTTACTCAGAAGACTACAATGAAGTGCCTTGGCATGTGATGATTCAGCACATATCGGAGTTCTTTGGCGTCTAGTTTTAGGATCATTTCATATTTCCATAGCTGATGGTTCCTCAAGAAATAGAAATATGTTAATCAAAATTAATGATAGCCCAGAGAGTCATGAGAGCCGAAACCAGAGGAATATCAGACTAATCACACATGAATGACATAAGAATAGTAGAAATTTAACAGAATAAAACAATCTTTGACTAGAGATTAAAAAAAGTTTTCCCACAGCAAACTAAGTGCTTGTTTACAAACATGTGAGATGAAGAGAAAGCCTGAGAGTATCCTATAAAGCACCAGTGTGAAGCAATTATAAAAAAAACCCCAAATGTGATCCTCAACTGTATGAGAAGAATTGTATTACTGCAGCTGTGTATGCACTGATGTGACCTCATCTGAAGCACTCTACAAAAACTTGACTACTCATGTTCATGAACGTAAAATTGGGGCGTGTTCTGGGAAGGGTTGTTGGATTATCAAGGAACAGATGACGCAGAGTTTTCATGTCCTCTTCATGGAGAAAGAACCATGTGAGCTAAAAGCCACCAGAACAAATGGGTATAAATTGCCTCTGATTAATTTCTGTCCAGACATTAAGTTTTCATGACCGGAACAATGAGGTTTGAGCACAACTTCTCATAACAAGAACAGTCAGGGAAGAAGGAAGAGGAATGAGATCAAGTTAACTTAATATTCAAGTTTATTAAGATGTTATGAAAATAATTATACAGAATGGCTCTTTGTAACAACAGTGGACAGGACTCAGTAAGTCAAGAGGAGCCGTTGAATCCAAATGTCGACCTCCTTCCCCCTCCTCATCTCCCTTGAGCTTGTATATTGCTTTGATCTGCCCACTCTGATCCTTCACCACAAAGGTATTCACGCAAATTTACTCTCAGAGGAGGATGTGACAGTCTGTCTTGAAATGTCCACTGTATATATTTCCCAAACCCTTTCAGGACTGTTTGCTTCTTTGAATAAATGGCTTGGGGTTTGTTTTTCCGGTAATCTTTCACAACTTAAAAAAAGTCCTTCAGAAGAAGAAATCACACAAGTTTTCACAGTTAATTTGCATCTCCTTTGTTCCAGCCTAAATCTAATTATTTAATTTCTTATCTTTCTTTCTCCCTTTCTTTCTCTCTTCCTTTCTTTCTCCCTTTCTTTCTCTCTTTCTTTCTCTTTCTTTCTCTCTTTCTTTCTTTCCTTCTTTTCTTCTTTCCATTGGAGGTCACTCTGAAGCTGATCCACAATCTGCCTCTGCAAAAATAGAGCTAAAAATAAGTGGCATTATCTTAATTTGTTTCTTTTCTCTTTAGTTTCAGTTCAGTTTGTTAAATACAGAACTTTCTACAACTTTGTAATGGTATGTGTTTCAATAACTGTGAAAAACACTTGTTTTGGCTCTTTGCTGCAATATTCTTTACTTGGTAAATATAAAGTTGCCACTTTTTGAACTCACTGACAGTTTCTGTCACAAGCATGGCATGATATAAATGGAATAGAAAAGCTCATTGTAACAAAGTTCCAGCAACACACAATCAGCCTCTCATGGCAATAAACTGCAGCATAGGAACATGACTTAAGCTGTTGGTATGACACATACAACAAAAAAGTAATTAACGCCATGGAACAGATAGCTGTAAAGACAGAATTAAGAGATGAAATACAAAGAACAACACAAGTTAAGCCCATTATGTGGAAAACCTACAGTAAGGAAGTACAAATAAAATCATCCATGAAAAATGTATAGTCATAGTTTCAAAAAATAGAAATTTAAGAAAATAAGTAGGAACAAAAAATAAAATTTGTGATACATTATCTTCTCCTTAGAAACAATCAACTTCCAACACCCTTTACAATATGATATTGTTGAATGCAATAAAAGCTTTTCCTGTAGAAACAGTGGAATAGTTCTCAATTACAAAAACAATGTTGTTTTTTGCTCCTTCAGTGAACTCCATTCTCCAGTGTGTGGGATCATTGCACCTGTGTAAGTGAAGCAAGCCCACTACAAGTGTCAGGGCTTGCATGTGATCTCACTGTAACCTACAGCCTCTGTCTACTTAGAAGAGAGCAAACTGCAGTTTTCTGTCAGGAATGAGTCATCGGATTTAAACCTAAGCCCAAGCCCGGCCAATGTTTGAGAGGCTGAAGACCTATTTCTGATTTTGCTGGCTAAACCTCGGCACTGGCTGGCTCACATCCTGAGTTCAACACATTATTGCCTTTGAAGATTTGAGTCTTAACTATTTCTAAGCCAGACACCACCATGATATCTGTGTGCCTGATTCTTAAGTAGCGCATTGTGGCAGGATCACAAACTTTATCACAATTTCATTTTAAAAATAACAGATAATACACATGGAGAATATTTTTGATTGACAATTTCTTAGAGAGAAAAGAAAAAAATATTCTCAGTGATGCACATATTTTTGCTGAAAATGCCTGTTTTCTGTGCTGAATGCCAACTTTTCATATTGGTGATTATGGTTTCATTTATTGTATTCAGCCATAGGAGGAAATTAAGATGACTTCTGATTATTTAGCTGCTTAATGGATATGGTTATGAGTCAGAGCAGTCTCTGACTCTCCTTTTGCTGCTAGGCATTTTGGCAAACTCTTGTGGGATTTTTTTTTTTTTTTCCTGCACAGTAGCAGGACTAGGAAGTAATGTTCCATTCAATTCTTTCAGCTGTGACTACCATTAATTACATTCAAGGTTTCCCGTAGGAAGACACCCTCACAGGAAATGTGCTCTTAGTCTCACCTATATGTTCAGAGTGGGTATGCTTCTGGGAGAAAAATCACTCCAGACTGAGGGGAAACACAAAAATATTTTCCTTTGAATTCTCAGGAGGGACCTGGTTTCAGACCAGAGGTCCTGACTACGTGAATACTGGCTTGGTTAAACGTTGGATCCAGCCTGAAGGATTAGTTTAATCGTGTCACAAGGAGACAGCTTACTGTAATAGAGCTTACTGAAAACAGTTATCAATCCATTAAGTGGGAAATAAACCTACCCAGCACTCTGTCAAGTACTGCCCGTATAGCTTCAGCTGTTGCACATACCTTGCTTTTTATCTTTTGATCTTGTTTTTTTTTTTCATAATTCTCACAGCACTGCGAGTGAAAAAATACTCAAACGCAGCCAGGAGTACCTGAGCCAGGCTGAACAGAGGCTGCTGGCGAGCGCTGAGGGAAGCAGGCGCGGGGTGTTCGGGTACTGAGCATCCCCTAGTGACCGGCTCTCCCAGTGCAGCATCCTGCTTCCCTGAGTCTGCATAAAAGAGCGCAGGGAAGCCCAGAGTTGGAGAGTACAAACAACGGATTAGTACAAATAAAGTACTCCTTGACTTACAAAAACACTGACAAGCTGCAAAATAAGTCAACACCTCTATAGAACAAGGGCTCCTATTAAATCCAAGTACATTACTTGGATCAAAGCACAACTGACTTCCCTTGTCTCTGACCCACCAAAAAGGAACTGAAGACGCTTACACAGACAGATTATCTTTTCACTGAAATTTCACTTATGACTTATAAATCAGATAATCAGGGATTGTCAGTATTATTTTCCTACTAGATGTTACAGTATGTTAAAAAAGTCTACATTCATATAGAGATCCTGATGATCTCTTTCCAACCTATTGGATTGCTTGCTGCTTTTGAATGATGAAGATGGGAACGTTTTGACTAAAGAAGACCCTACAAACTGTAAATTTCGCTGGTAAACAAACAGGAAAAAATAAGCTCCTTCAGAAATAAGTGGGATTTTAAAATTTTTTTTTGTCTCCCTGCAACAGTAACTTTTTTTTTCCAAATACTTTCACCAGCTTCAGGAAAGGGTGGGTTAGAGACAGGGGTTTCCTGAGCCCTTTCAGAACATGGTTTTAATGAAGCCATGTGTTCAGAAGAGCCCCTAGAGAGTCTTGTTTTGGAACAGTCTGACGCCTACACGTTATTATCTTTGCTACATTTTGCAGTTTTGTGTGAAATTTATTTTTAATCTTTAACAAAACATGCTCCTGTTTATCTTAAATTCAGAAAAGGTTTAATAATGTAAAACAAAATAACTTTTTAAATAATTAGATTTACAATGAATGCCAAAACATAAAAGTATAAAGCAAGTTAACAAGAAAGGAGTTCTTAAAGATCAAAGAAAATGTGTTTATTTGATTTGATTAAAAACAAATAAAAAGTACTTTCACTTTAACAAGTTATAACTGGCTGTTGACAAAAACCAGTGAAAGAGTTTCCCAGTCCCACAGGATAAAGGTTTCATTCTGATAGAGGTTCACGTAGTCAGAACAGATTGCTGACACTGATACGTCAAAGGAATTATATTTTGAAAAGTGACAAAGCTGCATCAATCTTAAAAAAAATGGATTCAAAGACAAGTTTCCTTGGAGAACATATTCCTTTTGCAGCCTTTGCCCCAAACAAAAAAAATGTTAGGATTAGAGTTAGGGTTAGGTAGGAAAGGCTGGCGTGTACCAGCCTTTTCTACCCATGGAAGAGATCTGCAGAAGCCAGCTGTTTTCTGGGAACTCTACTGCTAGGTTATAGCAGGTTTTGAGCTAATGCTGTGCCTGTGTGTGACAATTTTTGAATCCACTTTTTTTCTGGAGGCTTTGGCGGGAAATGCACAGATCTCCCATGAAATGATGCCATGCTGGGATCCAGGCAAGAGAAGATAAGTAACTGAAACCAGAATTTGCTCTAGGTCAGGCTGTCTAGACTTTGTTTAATGGGGTTTTTTGGGTTTTAATTCCAATTTAGCTGATAAAAGACCATTTGAACAGTATGATTTTTCTTTAAAAAGAGTAAACACTTCCTCTCTTTCCAAAAGATAAAATATCCATAGTCTTAAGATAGCTTGAATCTTCAGTGAAGGTCCACAGCTAAACCAAAAACACCAGATATGACATTCCAAAAATGCTGTGGTAAAAAATATCCAGAAAATGCTTGCAACAGTAATACGTTTCAGACCTCCTCTACACAAAGTGATGAAAAAAATTCTCTAAAAAGAAAAAAGATATTTGGAATTTTTCTCTAAAGGCAACGTGAAATTCATCATCCTGACTTTATGGAAGTCACCAATTTAGAGGAGCTATAGTTATTTTCACACAAATTTTAAGGTGTCCACATCCTCTTAAAAGAGCATCCCCAGACAAGACGGCCCCTTTAGCAACTGCAGTCACTGCATCTCACTTTCTGTCACCATCTGCCAGAGAGATGCCTTCAGGCAGAGTGTCCAACCCTGCAGCCAGCACGGCTCCCCAGCAGGGAGGTTTCATCACACAGGGCTCTTTGTGCTGGGGCTGCTGTGCCTGGTGCAGTGCCCGTCTGCACTCTGGTGAGCCCAGTGCTGGTGGCAGCCTTGAAATCACCTGCAACACTCAGAGCAACCATACCTGCTGCTTCTGAGCAGTCAAAGTGCTCATCGCCCACCACGGGCTCTCACTTCTGATCCCAGGTTTGGTCAGACTGAGAACTGCTCATGCAACTCCTATTTATTTGCAGTGGGGCTGCGCCCAATCCACCCACTGTTGAGATGCTCACTGTAAGATTGTTAAAGCAAAGTGGGTTGTGAAAGAAATCCAGCCTTGCTCCAATCTGAAATACTGGGTAATCTGATGAAAAAAAATGTGTGTGATTTGTGTTTATGTCTGGAAGTTTTCCCTAGTGTGAAAGCCTCTAAAGGAGAACCAGTTCTTTCTTGCAATGTATGTCCTTTTATGTTATGCAGCCTAGACTGTGGATCACAGTGATGTCAAAAATGTACATGGAGTGATTGCATCCTGTCTGTGTCCTGCAAGAATGACTTTGAAAGTTAGATGTTTCATCTCTACAGTCATATCCTGATCAACAAACTCAGTCAATAAATAAATATATTTAGTGACAAAACCATGCTTTCTGTAAGCTGCAGTTAAACAGGAACTTGATTTGTTTTTTTGTATTCACATCTATTCTATAATAATGAATCCAGCACCACAATAACCAATACCCATTATAATTACAAGATCAGAGAAACCTTTGTGGTACTCATTTTCCCAAAAATTATTTTAAAAACTCCAGTCCTTCATTCTCATTCTTTTGAAGTTTTTGCTTTAAACCTAACACTTAAATACAAAGGGCCAGAACTTGGGCTGAGAATGTGAGGGTGGGGGGTGTTGGTGAAGCGGTGTACAGATTTTGCCCAAGAAAGAGGAAAGCACAGTATAAAGTGTATTAGTTTTTCAGGGGGTTTTTTTGTGTGTGTTTGTTTGTTTGTTTGTTTTAACAAATCTGAGTGCCACTAAAACATATATAAAATTCCTGTTCAATATTCCTCTGTGTCTGTGCGTGGGAGAGAGATGGCGTTTTAATCGGAACATATAAAATTTACAAAACCTGGTCAATTTGGGTTACTGAGGGTAACCCAAAAAGGTAAATTAAAAGGTTAAAGGGTTGAACGAGCTATGCGTCTCAGAAGAAAGAGATAAAATAAATATCCCAGGTACACATGTAGAGCTATGCATTGAAAGATGTGGAAAACTCTCTGGAAGCATCACTGCCTGGTTTCACCACCTCAGGCTTTCAGCACTGTGATGCTTTTGGCATCACTCAGGCAGTTTTTGCTGCCTATGGCAGAGCAGGACAGGATGGGTTTGACCCAGACAATCTCCCCACAGCAGGCACCACAGGCATGGCTGCCCCGGTCTGCTATAGGAAGGTGTTAGCTTCAGTGCCTGCTTGGGGCCACGGTGGCACTGAGACAGCTGGCCTTTGCTGGCATGTGACAACGACCCGGAGTTTTAGCCTGAAAAAGAAGATTCTCAGGGGTGACCTTATTGCTCTAAAACTGCCTGAAAGGAGGGTGCACCCAGGTGGGGGTCAGCCTCTTCTCCCACACATCAAGCCACAGGACAAGAGGAAACGCTCTCAAGTTTTGCCAGGAGAGGCTTAGTTTGGACACGAGGAGGAATTTCGTCACAGAAAAGGTGACTTAACATTGCAATGGGCCGCCCAGGGAGATGGTGGAGTCAGTCTCCGGAGGTGTTTAGGGCAGGACTGGATGTGGCACTCAGCGCCAGTTGACATGGCAGTGTTCGGTCACAGGTTGGACTCGCTGGTCTCATGGGTCTTTTCCAACCTAACTGATTCTGTGCGTCCGTGAACAGCGCGTTCAGTCCTGCGAGTGAGAAAGCCATGGCCAAGGGGGGCAGACGCCGGGA
>VYXD01001113.1:313714-366113 GCA_013397195.1 Hylia prasina | reverse complement strand
TTTTTTTTTTTTTCCCAGAATTCCAGAGGCACTGCTTCTCTGTTGAAGGATAGTATCTCATTTACAGAAGTTGCAGATGCAGGGCTGTTTGAAGGTCATGATCTTCTGCGCAGAGGGTACGTTTTACTTGTGCTTGCTGAATTGTGTCATAGACAGTGGTGAACTTCAGTAAATGCTAAATGTTGGCTTTGTACAGAAGCTTCTTGCAAGGTGTATTGCAAACAGTCATCTACCTCTGTGATACTGTTTTAGAAAAGAAAGAGCAAAATATTGATAATTGTGAAATATCTGATAGTTTTAATATACACTTATATAAGTGTGCCATAACACTGTGGGAAATGGTTAATTTCAGCATTGGGACAAACTCCAATAGTAATATAATAAAAATAGTTTGGAGTTTGCCATTTTTACACGAGTGCAAAATTTATGTCTCTCTCTTGGATAATGAATCCAAAATAAGTTCAAGGAGTTTAAAATGCTGTACAACTGCCATTGGTGGAATGTGTCTACACTATTCCATTGCAAAAGCTTGTAAATTTCAAAATAAGATACAGTGTAGCTTGGATATAATTAAATCTGTAATGATTCCATTTATTAGTATTTTCATCTCTTTCTGAAAGGAATCAAGAGAGAAAAACAGATTCTGTTTTGTCAAGCATAAAGGATGTTTAAAACTGTTTAAAGGATGTTAAAACTGCTCTGGTAGTGCTGTAGTTAGAGGTTTTACTTGCTGCTTCACTATTAATCTTTTTTTTTTTTTCTGTAGTTCAGACTTTGCTAGTTGTGTATCTCTGTGGGCTGATATTTCTATCTGAGATTGGTTTTGGAATGCAGCTTAAAAAACCATATCCTAATTAATTTGAAGTTAATGTCTCTTCTACTTGTTCTTCTAGCTTTACAAGTGTGAAAAATGAATTGCTGCCCAGCCACCCACTGGAGCTGACAGAAAAGAATGTAAGCATAAAATCAAATGTGGCCATCTTCATTCTTTAGTAATTATGAAGTTTAAATTAACAGTGTGGTTACCTGGGCTGCTTTATGCAGTAGGAAGTAATGAGGAGGGTCTTTAACAGAATGAAGGTGTTCAACAATAGTAACATTTTATTTCTACAAATAACACTGTCTGGGAGTCTGTTGTAGCATTAATCTCCTACTTGTATCTCTCTCCACTTCAGGTGTTTAGGGCAGGCTTCCAAGCAGGGACTTGTGTGCTCAGGTTTAGTCCTCTGAGAGTGTTTGTGCAGCCGCCATAGGTAGGCCAGGGGCACACCTGTCACCTCCTGAAGGCTGATCCTCCCATTTTGTCCATAGATTTACCATCTATCTTCATTTTCAGCCTGTGAACACGTACATATTTTTCCATAAAGTGCTCGATCCCATCTAGCCATTTTACACCTACAGTTTCTCATAAGTGTTTGCAATCTTGCCTGGCTCAGTCATTGCTCATGGGCCATTAGGAGTGGTCTGTGGAAGGTGGAGGGAAGCCAGACTTGCTGGTTGCACTGAATGTCTCTGGTGCCTGTTTTGCAGCACAGAAGATAAAATGTGTCAAACTGTCCTGAAGCAAAGGTGTTATTTTGATAGAACGTTCCAAATTGCAAAGTTAAACAGCAGGACAAGATCTGACTGTAATGTCTAATATAATAATTTTAGCCAGTGTTAGTGTTCCCTTGCATTAAAAGGATGATCTTATTGTGACACCAAATCTGTGAGTTTATTTATAAATAATATAAATGTTTCAGAGCTATTTGTGGATAGATTTTTTTAAACTGATTGTTATAACTTAGTTTTTAACTCTGTTCTTGCCATACAAAACCTGCATAATTAAAAGATCACATGCTAAAGAGACAAAAATGCATGGAAATTAAACAGTGTGATCCCTTTAGAAGTATGTGAGACTTCTAAATTGTTTCTCCCACATTTGGTTAATTTTTCTGTAAGTTTTAGGCCAGTTTAAGAATTATTTTTATGTACATTTGAACGGGAAAATACTTAAGTTAGCCTGAGATAGTTACGGTTGCTTTTGCTACTATAAATGTTAAGAAGGTTTTTCAGGTAGCACTGGTAGAAACCAAATGTTTCTGCTATCCAAAAAATCCTTATCTCTATAAAATAAAAGAAATGGGAAAATAATGTAACCAGAATTATAAGGTTAGGATGAGGCATATAAACAGTATTTTCTGCTAACTTTTGAAGAGCATTTGATATAGACTGTTACAAAGAAAATGTTTGTTGTCTTTGACTTTTATTTTTCTGTTGGTTTTTGAGATCCCTTCTCATAAATATGATATTCTCATAATAAAAGGCTTTTGTCATGGTGATGGAGTACAGATTTTAAAATTAGAGATTTAAATTTCTTTGATTATTTAACTTTAACATTAAGTATAACTTCTTTGTACTCCAATATACATGAATGAGCACTTTTTCTTTAAAAAACCTCTATTAAATAGATTTTCTTTGTCTTACTGGTAAGTTTGAGAGCATTTGGAAAAAATACGAGTTTTTATTTGGTTTTCACAATCATAAGGAGTGTAAGTGATGTTCTGTTTTCTTGCTTGATCAGAAAAGAAGTACACTGTTTTCACATAGTCTTTGATGACTAACTAATGACATTAAATTGGCTTCTGTGATCTTTAAACTGGACTTAGCTTCCTATTCATCCAGAAAATATTGTAGTAAAGTAGTGCAAAACTATACCACTTGGTGGTGTTACATCTCTTGATTAACAAAAATAACAAAATAAAATTTCTGCTACTAATTTGGAATAAAATCCGACAAAAAAACAATTTCAGCTTCACAGAACAAATCTTACTGCATCACTCTCTTTCCTGTACTCTTGAGACATCTTTGATGGTATCACTGAATTTTTACATACAAATTTAGTAAGCAGGTTCTTTTAAGTAGGATGTCACAAATTTCTTCTATCGCTGTACTTTAAAGTAACTTTTTCTAAAAGAAAAATCAATACTGTTTGTGACAGTTCCAGTTAAATCAAGATAAAACAAACTTTGCCACGCTGAGAAACATCCAAGGAATCCATGCACCTTTAAAGCTGCAGATGGAATTCAGAGCAGTGAAACAGGTAGGCATTTTTATCCAACTGCTATAACTTAAGCCATTTGAAAAAATGTTTACCTTGAACATGCTTTCAGAGACACATCTTTCTTTGTTGAGATACCTTATGTTTCCAAAAGAAATTAATTCACGGTTAAAAAGCTGCTGTTAAAAACGATGAACCAAACAGTGCAATTACTAGCTTTTAGAACAGTCAATATGCTAAAGCCTTTTAGCTGCTGTTCTGTTATTGGTTATTTGGTGCAGTGGTAACTGCTCTAGCTTTCCTGTGGAATAGCTTCCTGTAATCCTTCAGAGAGAAGCAGAAGGAATTGAGAATTAATTGCTAAAATTAATACTCTCCCCTGCGGAACGTGTGACCTTCACGGAGAGGAATCCCAGCAGCTGTAGGGAAAAGAGACTTGGGGGTCTGAAGCAGGCAGGGATTTGGGAGTAGATGTAGAGGTAATGTGAAACCTGAAACAGGGAGTTTGCAATGTGCTTATTGTTCCTCAGCCTTTGTTGTAAGATCAAGGGAGGTCTACAGGGAGTTAGGTTCAAAGGTTTTAACTCTAATTGAGAAGCTGAGTCTGTCTCCTTTTCCTTCTTTTCTCCTAGGATTGAGGGTAGCTGGAGAAGGGGAAACATAGAAAGCTCATTGGTCCTAGTAAACTTTTTTGTCTTCTTGAAAGTTGTCAAGCTACTAAGGGTAGGTTTCCCTGTGAGTTAGAGCAGTTTTGTACTCTGAGTGATGAGGTGCTGCTAAACCAGTGAGCTGCATTTAGCTTGGCAGAAGTCACTGGTGCTGAAGATGGGAAAGTCAGGATGTGAGATACAAAAACATCCCTTGGTCTCAACTGTGCTGTTGTGAGGAGTCTTTTTCCTAACACTAGCACATTGCAGAGAATGAGGGAGGTGAGGATATCCTGTTAGTCTGTCTCCAGAGGTGGTTTTGGGAGATGGGTGGGGACATATGGTGATCAGGTTTTTCACTTCCAGATTCATGTTGGGTATACAAGTTTTCTTGTGGTTTGAATGAAGTATCTGTAGTAGTAGTTAATGAATGCTCAGTATATTTATGCTCTGAAATCTGTGTGTGCCTTTGAAATTTTTTTGGAAATCCTTTGAGTGAAGGGTACAGAAGGCTGTTGAAAGTGACTGGGAATGGACCTGAAGCTTAAGAATTGGTTTGGATTGGAGACATAATTATGATTTAGATTAATCAAAAGGAGGATTGTGTTTGAATGTGAAAGTTAATATAGCACTTTCACTTGCATTCCTGACCTTTGTCAGAGATGTAGAAGGACTAGAATATAATTTCCAAATTCTGCAGTATACATCAATTGCCCAGTACTGACCTCAGAGTGTGGAGGTGTGCATTGAACCTCTCCAGCTTTATGTGAGAGGAGCTTTACAGAGGAGACAGAAAATACTTTGTTATTTTTAAAGGGCAGTATTTGCTGTACTACCTAGACCACAGTGAAAACTAAAAACCTATTAGAAGGCTGTTCTTTTCAAACAGGTAACCAAAAGAAGGTGGTGGTGTTTGTATGTCTTTGTGTGCCAGTAGTTCTCTTATTCCAGCGTTGTTTTTTCTGCCTGTTGACTTTTCTCAGTCACTTTAGACTGAGAAATCCAAATCTGACCCCTTTCTATTTCAGACTTGCAGAAACTTGAACTCTGGCTTGAACTCTTTTTACAGGTCCAGCGTCTACCATTTCTGCACAGCTCAAACATGGCCATGGATATTCTGAGGGGAAATGATGAATGCATTGGTTTTGAGGATATCCTTAATGGTAAATACATTTTGGCTTTAATGTTATGGAAACTTTCAAAGGTAGAATTTAGGAGCTGTGAAGTTCTTTGCTTCTACTGAACAAGAGAGTTAAACCCCCCAAATACAAAGAACAAAATTAAATCCTAAAAGCAAATAAGCACTGGGGAAGGAGAAATAAATGTGATTCAGCTGTAATTATGTGGAAATTACTCTGAAATATTGAGCAAGACAGTGTTTGCATGTAGGCTGGGTTTCTAAAGGAGCAGATTGTGCATGTAGGTTGTATGCCTCTTTCCTCACAAACTTTTGAAGAACTTGTGCACGTTTTGTCAAGCAAAGGTTACAAAGTTTTTTTAAGTTCTGTAGTTACGAAGATATGTTGGAGAAGAGGAATAGAACTAATGAAACAGATACTTACCAGGGGAAAGGCTCCCTGAAATGAACTCAGCAGGCTGCAGTTGTGTGGTAGCCTGCTGACTTAGTATGTGTGGAATAGAATAAACCTGGAAAATGGCGTTTGAACAAATTATTTCTAGCTGGTACTTAAGGACATGGAAGGATGCAGAGAGTATTTTGAAGTGGGATTGGAGAATGGAAATAGCTGGGGAGATAGGATGCTGGAAATAATGGAGGAACAAACCTGAATCTAGAGGCATGGTGTAAATCTGGGGTTATTTTCTGAGATGGATATACAGGGACCGAGGGAAGGAATCTTAGGCTGTTGCGGTTCCACATGGGTAGAGCAATGTCAAACATAATTTGTAGAAATTTGGTTACTTACCACTGCTCACAGCAAGCTGTTAGATTTTTATGGAGTGCTGAGGAGTGAGTGGGTTACAAGTGTTTTTGGTAAGGCTTTATTTATCAGGAAGTGGACTGAATATTTTTGTTGTCTCTGGAGGAATCAGAGGCATTAATATGACTTATTTATGGGAGGAAAACATGATTGATGCACCCATAAAGAAAAGTGTATTTCTTCCAAACAGTCACAACATGTGTTTTGGCCCGTTTTTTTTTTTGNTTTTTTTTTGTTTTTTTTTTTTTTAATTTTGATATTTTTTTTGTATAGAAAAGAAGTTCATACTGTCAGTATTGGTCTCTCTTGGGTCCTCTGCACATTCCTTGGTAGCCTTTGAGTACAGTGGCTAATGTCAACCGTACTTTACAGAATGGAGGAAATCTCAGAGGTATTTACAGGTGTTGAATTTCTGTGAAACAGAAAGGCAGCTGGATGGAGGAGAGAAACCAGGAGAATGTCCCAGCTAACAGAAGGGAGGCCTGTGAACTCCTGCTGTGCAGAGAAGTTGTGATGGAAAGAGGTGTAGGGCAATGTGCTTATGCAGAACTGATTGGTTTTATGTGAAATGTGTGTGTCCTTATGACAAGCTGCTCCACAATGTATATGTTTGTTCTCTGATCAGTGCTTTGGATAGAAGCTTCTGAGTTACAGATCTGCGCTCTGCAACACTGTCAAAAATCAGTCAAGTAACTTGCACTAAGCATTATAATGAAAAGAGGTGTTCACCTTTATTAGTTGTTGTTGGTCTTTGTATCTTGGTAAAGGACTCATGCTGTCAACTTTTCTTTTTCCAGATCCTTCCCAGAGTGAGATTATGGGAGAACCACACATGATGATGGAGCACAAACTCGGTTTATTGTAACAAAATATACTTCACAAAGTGTTTTGTGTGTGTCTTTCTAGCGCAGATCTAAGTACATGGTACTAAATTGACACTCACAGTGTTAAGCAGATCTAGTTATCACTTGCCTTCCTTAATGAAAAGGCACATTAAATGTTTAGAGTCTATAAATTGTTCTGTGCTTGTTATCAATCATACAAATGTCCTGTAACTAGGTAGTTTGAATAATGCCTTTTCATAAACTGCTCAGGACAATAGCTTCTTAAATATGGAAATGCTATATATGTATACAAGGAATTCAAAAATACCCAGGCATTTTAAAACTGACTACTGTGGTAAATGCATTTAATGGGGGAAGAGGAAGGAATTCTCTGTTGCATAACTATTTGTTCATGAAAATTTCCATACACTTTTTAAACTATTGAATAAAAGTTTGCTATAAATGCTGTTGCGTTCCAAAATATATTTAATCCTAAATCAAGAATCTCTTATCCATGACCCAGTGTTGTCCTTTTTATTGCAATATCTTTAAAGGTTTTTAACTTTGGCATTGCCGATTTCATACATTGTATCCCTCTCTTGACAGCTATTTATAAGTGAGCTGTTAAGCTTTTGTGTAGAATTGGAAGTATTGCTGTAAGAATAGGGTTAAAGGTCTAGATTTTTTCATGTCTGTGCTTGAGAGGGTATTTTGGTTGCTGAAAGTAGAAGCAAGTTCCACTTGGGGTTTAAGGAGATGTTTTAAAATCTGTTTGAGCATAATCCAAAAGAGCGCTCCCAGGTCTAGGTATTTTAGTATAAGGAAAGAATGCAGAATTATGAAAGTACCTGATAAAGCTGCTGCAGTAAGAACATGAAGATATGGGGTACAAGTACAGAAAGAATTATTTGTGGGTTTACAGAAATCAGATCTTAATTAAGGAAGAATGAGAGACATAGTTAAATACACCTTTTAAAGGAGCAGACCACTGGAAGGGTTTTTGCATACCTAAGTGGTTTTATTTATTAAATTCAGGGTTGTAGCAACTATTTCTGGTGTCATATGTGTGTACGTGTTCTATCAATCGTACAAGGCAGCTAATGCAATGTGGCATTTCAGGGAAAAAACGTCTGTGGTTCAAAAAATGTTATCTGTTGTCAGGTATTAAGAACTTGAAACAGAATTTCTAAAACAGGAACTGTCTTTATTCAACAGGTTTTATTGACTTGGTTAAATGTAATTAGTGTTCTGTTGTAGTTAATTTTAGCAGGAATGTTGCTACAAACCTCTTTCCGCAACTGCAAATACTCTTGTGCTTTTCAGTGGGCTTATAGCTACTACAGAGTCCCTAACTGTGTGGGCCAAAGCCTCTAGCTTCTGTCCTGTAAATTTTATAGTGCTTTTATGTGCAAAACCTTGCAGCATTTTGGAAACATTAAGATGATAGTATGACTCAACTTTAGTGGTGGTCTTATTTGTTTTTTTATTTAAACTCGTTTCACTTAAGGAGCAAAGCTTCTAAAATTTTCTTTTACATGAGACTTGTAGAGATTAGAGACTTGTGCTATGCAGTACAAGCTGTTTAGTTTATTGGTTTTTTTTTTCCTTAGGGAGGTTAAGCAAAGGACCAATAAATTGAACATGCAAATGTAGACCTAACATTTTTGTTTCCTACAGCTGTCCTCATCCTTCTATGAGCTGATAGTCTTTATTAAATATCAGAGTTGGCTGCTGTTTTATAATTGACAAGTTCCTCTGTAGCTTTGTGTAAAGCAAAACTAAACTGTTGCTAGAAAGCAAGCTTGGGGTTCAGTAGGCTTTGTACTGCTCAAAGTTCAGGCCAGAAAAGCTGAGGGATTACATTGCCAGGTCTAGGACAAGTTAAAGGTGCTGGCATAGATTTTTAGGAGGTCTGTCATTTTACCAGCACTGTTCAAGACAACAGGGAGCCATCCAACCATCGGACACAGTTACTGGTACCTTACAGTTCCCCACTTCAGTGTCTTGAGCTGGTTGGTCTTTCCTAGTGTTGGCTGAAAGATAGATGCTGTTCCATCTGAGCAAAACTACATTAAGACACATAATTTACTAGAGTTTCTCATCAGTGCAGTGTAAAACCAGAAGCAGATTAGGAGGCTGCATGCAATTTCTAGGTGGTTTTGTTCAGTGATTAGTATACTTTGTAATAATCTTGGGTGAGATCAAGCCATATTCAGAGCCAGGAAGTTGCATTGTTCATTATGTCTGTAAGGAAGCTAATCCCAGGGGTTAGCCAGGCTGGAAAGCAAATAGTATGTGTAAGAGGCCCTTGTGAGAATTTATGTTGTTAGTAGAGAAATGGGAGTCAAGCAGGACTGAGGCAAAAAGCTTTTGAGGTAAAAAGGAAGGGTTTCATTTTCTCAGTGCTGCAGGAGGTTGGGCTGCGGACTGGGCTTCCTGCCCCAGCCCATTCTTCACATTTTATACAAGCCTCATTCTGGAAAAAAGGTGCTGCATGGAGCAACCCACAGCAGCAGCTAAGTGGCGTGTGCTGGGCACTGGAGCTGGGGTAGATCTGGGCGGGGTAAGGGGAGAGGGGAGTAAGGCACTTTCAGCTCTGCTGTTCTGGCAGGTGCAACACAAACCCCCACCCTGACTTGCAGGCAGCAGTGCTGTCCCTACTCTGCAGCTCCCCACCTCCTCTTGGTGCCGATGTTCTGGGCAGCATCCTTTCCTCTCCCCAGGCACAGGAGACACAAAAGCTCATCTTCCTGCTCTGCTGGTGGTTTGCTATGACATAAAAAATAGATGGTACCACAGTGCTGCTCCTGTTTACACCAACAGTCCTCTATCAGTCATGCCATTGGCCATTTGTCAAAACAAATTTAAAAGCACAAGAACTACACATGCAACAGATTTTTTTTTAAAAAAAGCTTTATTATTATTTTGTCAAAATAATTTGTATTTATACACAAAGAAATTATCATACACTTAGAAGATTTTGCTTTAATAATCTGATGCGTATTAGTACTTGGTTCCTCAGCTTGCATGATGCGAGGCATTTTAAAAACACAGTTCATATCCTTCATGTGTTTCGACCTAAATTTATAGCCAGCTCTAAATGTTCCATCTACCAGAAATACTTTGCAAACAGCAAGTACTTTGTGGAGTTAAATCATCACAAAGCCATTCCTGAGGTGTACGTGCTCGTCCTCAGTTGGACTGACGCAGCACCACTGTGGACGTGGCTCGCTTTGCTGTGAGCTTGTGAGTGCTAGGAGAGGAGTGCACTGAAGAAAAGCAAGTGAAGGTACATACCTCTTCTGCATTTGCTTTTTTATTCCCAGGCAGTTTTGTGTGAAATAGTTAATTTCAAAAAGCCTTACATAACTGCATAATGAAGAGGCAAGGAAGACAATGTAATATTTGTGTTAAAATCCTTTACATCAGTGTTTTCTTAATCTCTCTACAAGTACTCATTATGTTTTGGACCCACTGGTTATTGTAGAACTCAGCTCATGTTTCCAACAAGTTGGCAGTAGCTTGGGCACCTCAAAGGCATTAAACAGTTTTATTTTCTGGCTCTTGTTTAAACTAGAGAGAAAGCTAATGATCTTTAATTTCCAGCACCAGTCATCAGGGAGTTTGGGACTGAAGTGTAAGAGCTGGCTAGAGGTGTTAGTACATTCCCTCTGGCCTGGATAAATGGCCCTGTTTTCACCTGTGATGAGCAGATAGTCATCTCCTGAATATTTAAAGCGCTCCCTTTGACTTATTTGAACCTTCTTCCAGGCTTCTCTGTGATCATGATACGTAACTTGGAAAGAATGAAATCATTCTGTTATAAAGGATCTATAAAAGTATCATCATGATTTGGTATTACTGTTTTTTTGGTGGAGTACCACTGAGAAGTTCTGCAGGAGTCTCTATTCAGAGGATGGGTATCAGTGGCTGCAAGCAGCTCATCAATTTCACAGCACATGCTATGTCTGTCTGCATTTTTATCCTATGCTGTGAAGTGCATGTGAAGTAATTGTAGATGCTTTCCTAGAGGTTTCATTCTCTAAATGGTAACCACTTTACATTGTTTTGCTTTTCCTACCTAATCTGTTTTGGGGAAAAAGAGTCACCCACAAACTTGAGAGAGCAGAACAGTATTGGCTGTCAAAATCTTAACAAAATCAATAGATGGGAGTGGTCCTTTACATGGTGTTATATTCACACTTTGGCTGTGCTGTGCATTCCAGAACCTAATACTCAGGATAATTTCTACTTAAAGATCTTAAGGGAAAAGGTGAGGAGTCAGTGCTGAAACTGATTCCTAGGTTTGGCAGTCTCACCAGTTTGCACTAGGGCCCTGGGCATGTCACTTGTCCTCTCTGTTAATTTGTGCAACAGTGAGGATAGTATCTATTATGGAAGGATGTTTTGAACAGCATTTGTAAAGTGCTTTGAAGATTAGAAGTGCTGTTCAAGTGCTCATAAATTATGCTGCATTCGTTGCCAGATGATTAGATTCATGATTCTGATTTTGCCACCTCATTTCAGGGTTGTTAAAAAAATAAAGATCTACAGATAAGAAATGCTATCACAGCTTTTCACTAAAAGAAACATTTAAGCCAAGTAACTAGAAAACGAGAAGTATGTCTGGAACAAAATAGCGATGTCTGTATGCAGTCCTTAATATATGTAAAATGATAAATGTACAATATGGTCTCTGCAAAATGTAGGTTTAGGCTGAACTTCACACTCTGCAAGGTGGAAATTTTCTGACAGTTTTGTGTGAAAATCCATTTCAAGAACTAAGTCATAGGCAAGGTCCACACATGTTAAACTTACACAAACACTCTGCTAGCTGCAGAACAGTTAGTGTACTTACTGCAAGTGTAAGTACTGCCTCCAGTTTGCTTTCTGAGAAAACCTATTTTTTAGTTTAGTAATTTTAGACAGTTTGGGGGCTTCACTGTTAAGACAGGCCTTTCAAGATGTACACAGTGGACCACATCCTCATCTGGCACAAGCTGCAGTGGCTTCAGCAGAATTGCCAGCGTCCTCTGGGCTCCGAAGCTTATCTCTGATGTATCACAATCCACAGCTGACATTCTCAAACTTGAGAAAGGGTAAGTGGGAAAAGTATCATCCTACTGTATTTTTCCTTCACACTGAAGCAGCATTAATCTCAATTGCCAGTCTATTTCCATAGTTAAGAGCTAGTTTTAGTGAAGTGCTAAAGAGAGACTGGGTATTGAGTGGTACCAATTTAGTGCTTATTGCTGCAGGGTCACTTGGAGACTGTGTTGTGTTATCTCTGTGGTTTCTGTGTGACATAACAATCTCTGCCACTGCATGTCAGATTTGAAATCCCAGGTATGTGGATTCTTTGTTCAACTATCAGCACTCTCTATGCTGGATACTTCTTCAGGTACCAGCAGAGCCAAGTCCTCCCCATTCCAGCTTGTGCACAGAAGCCAGCTGTAAGAGAGAGAGAAGACAGGTATCTTTAGCTGAGAGAGTTCAGTGTAGCATGCTGATTCAGCACCAACAAACACAGGATAGCTCTGTGCAGCCATCCTCTGTGGCACACAGCTAGTGATGTGTCTTAGTAAACAAAAGCAGTGACACGATTTTCCCCTAATTACACAAGTCAGAAAATATTACTGCTGCCTTTGAGCACTGTACTAAACTATTCTGCCTGTTACAGACTGGAACAACAACTATCCTTTCTGCTATCCAACTGTAACACTGCACAGCAGTCTAAAAAGAAAGGTGCAGAGAAAGGTTATTCAAAGGGTCAGATACCTGAAACTAATAACGGAGGTAAAGAAAAATAACTTCCAGAGGTTTATGGTGATGTACTACAGTACTGATTGCAACACAAACTGATGGTAAGTATCTGTTATCTTTTCTGCAGTAGAGTTTGCTTTCTTAATAGACACTGTCTACTTACACTGAACTAAACTAAGGATAATATTTAATAGAACAAGAACTTACTGTGCCTTTGTTAATTGTAACTGAATTTATCAATTATTTTATTACTTTACTGGAAAGTATTCTACTCACATATGCAAGACCCTTTTGCTTCAATTTCCTCAGGTCTAAGATGCATCACTACCTTAAATTACCATTAGTGTAGCCTCTCTGTAAAGACTGTGTAAAGAATTATACTGAAGCAGGATTAGACTTGAAATTATGTGAAATGTTCTAAATCTACAGGATTATCACTGCCTATTTGTATCTTAAAATGCAGCTGATGCAGAGACAAAAGATGACTGAGGTGAAGTTTAAGTATTAGGACAAAAATATACAAATCTCCAGCCAGAGTGCCACCCTCTTAAGAAAAACATCTTTTTCCCCCAAATGTAAATCTATTTAATGAAAAGTGATTCTTCTGTCATTTAAATATTTTTTTCAGCATCCTAAAAAGAATTAATTTATACGGGAAACAATGTAAAGTGATCTTCACTTTATGAGTACTCATGAATGGTATTTCACTGTCGGTATTACTAGATGGTCACTAGATATTATTAGACACAACTGCTAGAGAAGCCTATTTTTAAAACCTGTTTAGAGGTTTATTCTTTTGGGCTTTAAAATCTTTTACAGATTTTAATGGCACTGGATCACAAGGCAGCCATGACCAAAGACCAGCACAGATAGCTTTCCATTAAACCCAGTGGGTGACTGTCATATTTATAACTCTAGCATCCAGAAGAGCTCAAATGGCAAAATTAAACTCACGCCTTTCACGTGATCTGTGGGAAAGGCCTTCCTGGAAGAAAGACCACGTAAAGGTCTCAAACCAAGGGAAGGCACACGTCAAGGGTATGGTGTATCCCACTGGCATTACATTCAGGATAGGCTTCAGTCTGGGGGAGATTCACGGCACAGAGCTGAGGGAAGGTAGCTGGATCAGGGAAAAGGTGTGAAGCTAGAACCACTACAGCACACTAGCAGGTAGGAAAGTTTGAGAACTACCACAGTAAACTACTCAGCTTCAATTCATGTCAAAATAGAAATTACTGGCAAAGGCAGTCAGAAGAACCCTCCTGATCCATACTTACCACAGGACAGACAGTGGAATTAGACAAAGGCCTGCCGATAGGAGGAAGCTAAAGCCTGAAAACCATGCAACAGTAGTTGCATAGAGAATATTAAAAACTGAAATTGACATAGTGCCGGTCACAACTTCTAAACAGGCAATACAAGCAAACACAGCACCTGTCAAAAATAAATGGGTGAATTACAAACAAAACAAAATAAAATCTCTTCAAAGTACTGAAAGTTTTAAACATGGTTCAAAAGATACACCTGTTGACAGTATTTTTGCAAGTATGCAAGTTACAAGCACTACTTGGATCATACTTTGCTATGAAAGTGTCTTCTGTGGAAACTCCTAGTTCTTCTAAATGAACAAAAAACCAACAAATAACACATTTTGTTGATGGAAACTGTTTTTCTTTACTATTATTCTGTCACCATGCCTACTTTCTTGCATTTGCTTATCACATGAAGTTTAACCTGCTCATCCTCACTACCTATGTTGTGCACATCTCCATCCTTTACCCCCTCCAGTTCTTGTCTTCATTCTTATTTTTCCCTTTCTTGTTTCTTCCTTCTCTAACTTTGCTCTTACATGTGGAAAAGACTGATTCAACAAGGGCTGCTGGTTCAGCTTAAAACCAATGCCTTCTCATTTTTGAAAAGAAACAACATTTTTTGGACTGAACTATGCTTTGGGGTGGCAGTCTATCCGATCAGTGTCTTGTTGAACACATTTTCTCAAGCTGTATTCATAGTCACAGGACCGTAACCAAAATCACACTAGGTAAGCAGAAAAGCATGACAAGAGGCAACCTGATTCCTGCATCAAGCTACTCAAGTAGCCAGAGCCCTGAAGAATGCCAAGAAACTCAATACCAGAGGTGCATTTTAGCACTGCTAGTACAAAGAGATCTTTGTTTTAGTGTATGAAGATTAACCTTTTAAAAAATAAAACAACTCAGGAAAATATTTCTAGAAAGTATGTATTTCCCAAAATCTAAAAAATACACACTCCCCAAAAGCAAAATATGGGATATTAGAGCCATATTTTGAGGCCTGACATGCTTTTTTCTGTGTTCCATAAAGAACAGACTTTGAGAAGTATTATATTACATTTCTTGGGACATGGTTAGAAGACACATGCCTGAAGTTGGGTTGCTGCTCCATAGCCGAGGATCCAAGTCTAGTTGTTTCCAAGTGCTATGAAGATTGACCACCTACTGTTTCCCTTTCTAAATTAGTAAATGAGAAACTGACTAAATAACAGAAGCATATCTTTCTGTGCATCCCACAATCTTGTGAATGTAGAAGCCCTTGTGAAATCACGCTTGTGTAAATCTCAAGTATTCTTCTGCTTTGAGTTCCCCATGGTCTTTAATTTGAGAACAGTATTTTGTTTGAAAGTTGAAACTTGCAGTAGTTTTTAACACAATGTTGTTTATATTAAATTCAGAACCAAAAGCCATTAATGTCAAGACTCAGGCTCGTATTATACTGAACTTGAAAGAAAAGCAATCTTAAAATACCAATACAGATCTGTATTTAAAGGTAATCTTTGTACATCTCTGTTCTGAAGCACCATATTATTTTATTGTTTAGAAACAATTCTACTTACCCTGTTCACCAGTGAGAACCACTTTTGACAGCATGGATCGGAGAACGGGTATAGGCATAAAGCAGAACAAAGATGGCACTCTCACTGTAAAGCAGCCATGAGACATTGCAGTAATTAAAATCCAGGATTTTACAAATATATTGCAACTGTATTAGTCATACACTTTTGAACACTTAGTTCCCAAATAGTAAAAGGCAAAAGAAAAGTCAGACTAGATGTGCACTGAGACACAATTATCCAAGAACAGAGAAATTAATAAATCAAATATATTTCTACAGCACTAAAATCAAATAATTCCATTGTTTCTCCACACAGTTCATCTTTTAATCAAATCCTAGATCAGTCTGATCAACCATTTATATTTTACCTCTCTATGACCCTTTCAAGGTGGTACATGCAATATCCGAAACCGGCATCCACTACAGATAACACGGCAGTATTTTCATATATACTGTTGACCATGGAACAACTGATTCTGAACTCACCTAAAAACATGAGCAGGGTAGTTTTGGCAAAGGCAGCCATGATCATTCCTCCAATGTAAGAAAACATCCCAATAAAGACAATATAAATGTCTTTGAGACATTTGGAAAACAAGTAAACTCCTAAAAAGCTGGTCAGCGAGACAGAAGTGAATGCAGCTGCTCCATATCCAATGTATACTTCATTCCAGCAGAGTGGCTCATCCAGTTCATACAGTGTAAAAAGTGAACTCCCACCCAGCAGAGTAAACAAGTAAGTCATAAATGTGAAAAGTAACACGATTATTAAAATTCTCTTTTTATAAGGGGCGGTTTTAAAAAGCATGTACACTCCAGAAAATGTCTCCCTAAGAAGTTCTTTCCAGGATACAGGTGCTTCATGCTGGAATTGAGATACGCCTGTGGTATCTTCCAGAAAAAATACAATATAGATGATATTAATGACATGGAGCAGAGATGCTATCACAAATGTCCATGCAAAGCCTATTCCTCTTAGAAAGTAGCCAGATGACAGTCCTGCCAATCCAGATACAACTCCAAAAATCAAATCCACTACAGCTATTCGTGTTGTTTTCTGCTTCTCATCATGACACTCCTCTGCTATATAAGCAAAGCCTCCTCCAAGGAAAGTTGCTATACTCCCAAACATTCCAGTAACAAATGCAACTGCAAATAGGATAGAGAGTGACAAGGAAAAATATGATATTGCAGTGAAGCTAATCCCAGAAATCAAAGCTCCCACTGATGGTAAAACTAAAGACCTTTTGTGTCCCTGGCGATCCCCATTAGCTACAATGACAAAGGCAACTATAAGGCTGGGAATGGCCCTAGTTAAGTCCAACTGCATATTAAAAACAGAGGCTTTTTCTTGAACTTCCTGCAAAGAGAAAATAAAAATAATTGTTAATACTATAATAATTGGGAAAAAAAATCTGTAGCAATATTACATACATAGTATTATATGCAATATGAGTATCACTGTACATGCTTATAGATTATAAATTATATTATTATAAAACATTATGCAATGTAGTTTTATAAGATTATATGACATTATGATATACTAGGCTATAATAAAATACATTGCATATTCAGACTTTTGTAATTTGATCTTCAATATGCCTCAAGCATTCCCTGTTACATTTTAACCCAAAACTTAATGCTTAAGACACAGTCTTACTAGTGCTGTTGACAGAGAAGTTTCAATGCAGACAAGAGAACAATCAACACTTACAAAAAGCTGTAAATATCTTTAACTTCAAGTATCTCCTTCAATACAGGGTATGGCAAAAGGGCACTGGGCTATTTTAATACTACTCAGAAATCAATAGTAAGCTAGTCATCAATTAAGGAACACACCCCCATGCTCCCTCCTCACAGCAGATCATTTTTCCTTCCAAATAATTCTACTGAGGGGGTTACAAGAAACAATTCATTGACTAGAGCACATGATGCAAGTAAACAGATCACGATTCGCTCTAACATCCCACTGTACAATCTTACTACTACCACTACAAACAGTAGTAACAACCAAAAATGTGAAATACAGCTTTAAATATTGTACTGACTCAAAGGTATGTGAATTAATGGATTTTGCAAACACTGTAAAGCTCTGGGTTCAGATATTGTCCAAATTAGTGATGTCTCTACAGATATACCAAAGCAGGTAGTCACATAAGGAACAGCAGCTAACACTACAAAACTAAACTGTAAACACCCATTATGGGGAAAAGTTCAGAGTTCTTTTTAACAGAAGTACAAAAATCAAATGTAACTGAAAACCAGCCATTTAACAGAGCATGAATGGCTGCAGAAAAAAAGAACTAAATGATGTTTAATTAAAAAAATAAAATTGTTATGAAGCCAGCTGCTAAAGGACATTCAGCAAGCTAATTCAGATCTTGTTTTTAATGCATAGATGCAGACCTGACAAGACAGATGCCACAACAGTCCTTTCAAAGACAACCACCTGATCAGGCAGAAGAACCACCTATTCAGACAGCAGGGGAAAAGGAAGCAACTGTATTCATATAAACCCTTTGTACTAATATAAAGTTTCAGATGCAGAGAGTAAAGACTGATGAAAATCTTCCTGAAGTTTTCTGAGGCATAACACTGACGTGGTCAGGCATTGTGCTCTTCAATCAGCAACAGCTACAGTTGTGCAAGTCTGCCCACACCCTTCTCAGCCTGTATTCAAGCCATCTATACTCCAGGTTTCAGGCATCTCCTCTGTAGATAACACAATCCTGACTGAGTAGCATCCAAAATGGTAAAAACCCCCTAAAACTTACAGGAACATACTTTGGGCAATTTTAAAGCTGCTGAGTGCTTTATAAATTCATATTTATAGGCAGAGACTGTGAATTTCTATTTCAATCTCTTCCTTTGCTTACGAGATACCAGGTTTTATTATAAAAGTTCAACTGATCCTGAGGTTCTTAAGGAAAGCCTTCAAGACCCCCAGCACTCTGAAGTCTTTTGCTCCCCTCCCTTATGGTGTCTCACTGCCTTAGCATTCATGACATGCTGTCCACTGGCCAGCAGTGCTGCCACTTTGGAAGGATCAAAACCATAAAGACTGAACAAACTGAGATGGAAAATGTTATTCTGATCTTTAATTCCTCTGCTGCTGACAAAGAGAACTCTAGTTTGAAAGAATGAAAAAAAATCCAAACTTGGGTATCCTGGTGAAGAAGTTGTGCAACGCAAAAACCATGGCTACATGTCCAGGCTACATGTGACCATGAACTTGCTGAGATAAAAACATGGCTACATGTGACCATGAACTTGCTGAGATTTAAAAAAAAAAAGATATTTACTGAAGACTACAGACATAAGTACAGGAATAATCCATTTAGGGTGTAAGGCATGCAACTGCCCACTCTATGTTTTTATAAAGCCAAAGGAAAAGAATATAGAAAATGATAGGTCAAACCTTCAGCTGCTTTAAAATCACACAGCTCCAGTAACTAATCAATGGAACTGCATATATTTGAAGAGAAAGGTCTAGTCTTTTAATCTGCAAATTCACTCTACTCTGAAAAATTACAGTGGACAGAGATATTAAAATCACCTATTTCAAGATGAAAAGAATGAAAATGAAGAAGCAAGTAACATATAAGGATTAAATTAAGAGAGAAGTGCAGCACCTGAGATTGAACAATATAAAGGACATGATAAACTCACAGTCTAATAAGATAAAATATCACTGAGTAGCAAGGGGAAATGAATGGACTGGATAATAAATCAGTGGGATGATAAACATTGTTTAATGATTAATAATATAGCTCTTTCTGAGATATTAAAAAAGGATTATCCAAGTCACTGATCAGAATGCTTCAGTTTATATTCAACTTACCTTTAAACTCACTTTATAAGATGACTATTTTTTTTCAAATTGTGAAAAATAATTACTCTAAATTCTGCAGACTAACCATTTGGAATAATATTCTACCTTTTATGCAGTCTCCAAGTGATTTTTGTCTTCAATTTCCTTTTATATTTTGATTTGAAATAGGTGAGATTAGTATAAAGCTTCTTCGTTCTCAGAACATATGGACTTACACTAAATTAACTGTTAAGAAAGATGTTCTTTTAAGCATTTATGCCAAACAGGGCCTTACAGCAAAAGTTGTAACATCTATAAACCTACTTCAGTTAGGAAGGTCTTGGAAAATCTGGATCACCTTCTTCACACTTCCTCGTGAAAGGGTTTGGAATTAAGTGACTGGATCCACTCTTTGACCCATACAGAGGACTATTACTCAGCACAGAGGCCCATTTGCACTTCAATTAATGCGTGTTTTGAGCACTGAAATTGTTATGCTATGGTAACAACCAGTGTGGTATAAAAATGCAGCGAGGCATCCAGACAAGAGTGTAATTGTTCTAAAGCTCATGCCCTACTGGCAATCACTGAAATGCAGGGAATAGAAATTTGGCAGGAAAGGGAAACTAAGAAGTTCTGTTGGCCATTATTCAACTACTGACTTGAAGGACTCATGTTCTCAAATATCAAATTAGCTATAATTTGTAAAGAAAAGACCTATAAAGTGTGAATATGCCATCACATCAGAGACACTATCTAAACTTCAGCTGAAATTAAGCACTCTGCTTCAGCGTTTTGCAAAAAGAAATATGAAGTCTTATATCTTGAACCATAGGTGATAGCAATTTGAAAATCAGGTTGAATTTGAGGGTGTTGCTAAATGCAAAGATGTATTTGAAATGTAGATTTCTTGATGGGCTCTGCAATTAGAATTGTATGCTTAGAGAAAATGGCCAGACACAGCATCAAATGGGGAGCTAATACTAAAGAAAACACTTTTTGGGAGTAACATACAAGCATTACTCCAACAATAACTGGTACTTACCTCCATGGGTCAGCCCAGAAGCCATGCTGGACCACAATTCTATTGACTTTTTTACTTTCACATTCTTTCTACTAAGACCAGCTTCTGTCACATGACAAAGAACATACACCACACTAAAAGTCCTGAATTATTTCTTTGATCACCTTCAGTGGAAGCATGTACCATTAACAATCTCCTTTTATATGTCAAATGAGGCAGATAAACTCAGGTGTTCAGTCTTGCACATATGCAGCACATCAGAGATTGAAATATGGGATGTGAGCAAAAATTTTCAAGTATCACCTTTTTTTTTCAGCAGTGTAAGGGAATGCCAGCTGTTTCTGTAACCCCAACTTCTGTCTAATTCATACAATGAGTCATTTACTTTTCTGACCCTATACTGGCTTCATCTTTCACTTTATCCAACCCAACTGGCTACCTGTTGTTGACAAGTATGGTTCTATTGCATCTCTTCTGAAAATATGTTCCCCCTGCTATTCCCATGTTAGACACAGAAATCATGTGGCCACTGAGTGTGCCAGAGCAGCGTACTGCTTCAGAAAAAAAACAAAACCAAAACAACATTCAAAAAGCAACAAGAGATGAGCTTTCTGTTGAATAAGGGCCCCACTCAAGTCCAAACCACAAGCTGTAACTGCAGAACTGAGAGATACAACACACGGGGTGAGAGGGGAAAGGGAAATGGAGAATGACCATCTCTTCTGCTGGCAGCTCACAGTTAGCTCTGCTTAAGCGTAGCATTCAAACTGCCCTGGAAGTGAAATGGAAGAGGTAACAGTCGACAACTACCTACCACACTGAACTACAGAAAAGTGCTAAAAATGTAACTGACCATGTAACTGACAGGGATCCTGTCATTTTGACGTCCTTTTTATTCCAACAAGGCAGACCAGTAATCTGAATGGCAAACCATCAACTGTATTTGATCATGCAAAGATCAGTTAAATTTTTTTCCACATTATAAAATATCAAATACTTTTATTTCCCCTGTTCTTCGTTCTTGTGATTCCTCTGAAATACATGTATTTTAATCCAGATCTCCTATTCCTCAAAATTACACGTCATTTGCTAAACTTCACATGGTTACAAAGAACAGTAGGAGCCCGAGAGACAACGGGTGACTCACAAGCACAACACGCACAATGGTTGTGGGAGGGTCCAGTTGTACCCGTGGTAATGTCAGCCCAATGCTAATTTGGTCCCCATTCTCTCAGACGATTTTCAACTCCCGCAAAATATGAATTTGTCTCAGTATCTTCGTGGAGACAAATTTTTGTCTTTAAAGCACTATCACTATCTACAGCGTAACACTGGAGCGAGAAGACAGTGAAGCGAGAGCAGGTTACAAAACTACGGCTTTCCGGAGAGTTAAAGCTTAAGGTTACAAAACAGGATGTTTTGCTGAGGCAGCACCTCCTGGCTGCAAGTTTATTTACAATTATTGTTCCTCCCCCGCCACTTGCCTTCTGTTTGATATAAGCCGGGCTGCTCTTATTCTGCTCGCAGTGACTGACATTGCTGTCGCTCACGAAAGTGGAGTTGTACTCCTGCTCCCACAGCCGCCGGTAGATGAACTGCTGCACCAGCGGGCTCGTCAGGGAAGACGCAAAAATGTAGATGAAAATGACGGGCTCCACGCACAGAACCTTCCTCATTTCTGGGTCTGGGCTTCAAGCCCTGCGCCGGAAAACAAACAGCAAGCGCTCACCAGGTGCAAGCCGAACACCCGAGCGGCAGCCGGCACGCTGACAGCCCCATGCACGGGGGGAAGCTCCACCAGCCCCGTCCCGGAGCGCACGGGCCGCAGCTGCGCCCCCGCCCCGCCGGGCTGTCCCCTGCGCACCGGCCNGTGGCCGCGGGTGTCACCACGGCGGGGACGCGCTGCCAGAGGTCAGGACACATCAGCACCTTGGCGATTTCAGCACCGCGCCGCCCGCCGCCGCTCAGCGCTGCCCGGGCCGCGGCGTGTTCGGGCTGCTTACACAACAGGATCTGCGCGATAAGCGGCATCGCTGGCCTCGTTTAGCACCGCGACCCCGGCCCGGAGCTCAGCCTGCGCAGGGGCGAGGTGGCCGAAGAGGAACCAGCGAGGCGCTGCTCCTCCGCGCTGCCGTGCGCCCCGCTCTCCGCTGACATAGCTTAGAGGTTCTATTATAGCTGCTCCCCTTCTGCGAGCTCTCGGCTTGTCAGCGTGCGTAAAAGCAGCATTTGTTGGCCACCAGCTGGTCTCTCATTATTAGAATCATAAAGTTGTGTAGGTTGGATAAGACCTGTAATATCACGAAGTCTAACCATTAACCCAGCGCTGCCAGGAAGAGATACGTCTCGCTCCCTCTGGGTCTGGCATAGCTGGTGCCGAGTGCCGAGTCCCTGTTGGAACAGCTGCTGGGACACGTGCTGCATTTCCATATGGAAGGTTGTGCTGGTGCGGGCCCGCAGTTGTGCGGTGCAGATACGGCCTCTGCCCACCCTGCTGTACGCAGCATGCACAGCACGGGGGGCACACAGCTCTGCGCTGTCCTCCCAAGACAACACCGAGTATTTATTCTGGCCTTGCCACATGTGTGCTATACCAAGGAGAGGTGACATAGCTGGAGAGTCCCAAAGGACCACCTTTTGGTCTTAAATACTGGTTCTCCATTAGAAATACTACAAAAAGTCCCTTTTGCTAAAAGCACATGAGAACTTCGAAGTTTCCCTGATGTATTTGCTCTCTTGAAATAACAAGGGCAGTTTAGAAACTTCATGAAAATTGAGTTCCTTGATAAAATGATTTGAAGACATTATCCTCAACATGGGTCATATGATCTTGAGTAATGCTTTAATTTGTTGACTGCCATGTGACACATCATAAAGTCCCAAATTTAGGGACAACACTGGCTTGTCAAGTGTCTCTTAGCATAGGATCAGCCCAGCGTATAATGATCAGTGGCCTTGATCATTTACTTGAGCTACTTTGGCACAGCATATAGGCTTGTTCACAGAGGCACACAGGCAGACTGATTCAAAAAACCTGCTACTCTGGCATAAGATCAGCTTGTAGAGAGTGGTGTCCTTCTCCTTGACCTGTCCAAGTCCAAAGTCTGACTCATCCTGTGACAGCATTTTGTTTGTCACAAGGTAAGAAGAAAACAATCGTGTGAGGCTGCTAGGTGAGAGGGGCTGTTCAGGTCACTGGTACAGCTGTTAACATTTATTTGAGCAGTGTGAAAGAGGGATTTTAAGCTTGGAACTTTCTTTTTTTTCACAGAGGGATATTTTCCAGAGACCCATTAAGTTTCTTGCCAGATCCAGCTGTGCCGAAGAGTGTGTCACTTACAAGGAGCACAAGTGTCTGAGTGCTGTTCAGGTTGCTGGCCAAACTTGTTTTAATGTACAGTTCCTTCAGGACAACCTTCCCAGTGCCAAGGAGTGGAGCTCTGGATCTGTGTTCTGCAGAGGTCCTCCGCTTCTCTCCTTCCTAGTAACTGTGTTTAAGTTTGGGCTTGGTTTTACAGAGCCAAGTGGCTCCAGCAAAGTTGTGATCTCACCAGTGCTGAAGGCAAAAGCTGCAGCCTGAGCTGGTCACCTCAAAGCATCTTTCTACCTTTGTGCAACAGCTCAAAGCCTGTCCATATCTTTCAGTGCTGACACAACACATTCCCCTCAGACAGGTGCATTGGAAGAGACTTGGCCCTCACGAGTTTCCAGAATCCCCCTGCAATGGGAACTAAAAGCAATAGATGTGATTGGACTTTCAAGATCAGACTTAGCTGGGTGATGCTTATTCTTTGCTTATTCTTTGATGCTTATTCTTTGAGCATTTCCAAACAACACAATACACAGCAAGCTACCTTCCTCTCTCCCCTGCCACCTGTATTCACACTGGCCCAAATTTGAGTGACATGCCCATGAACAGCCTTCACAAAGGTCACAGGTGGCTGCAGCTCTGCAGTTTGCACTGGGTTGCATTTTATGACATCCTCAATGTGTAAAGAATTGAAGGAGCACATGCATTCATTGTAGAGGTCAGGCTTTCTGGGACCACTTTCTAAGTATCCAATAAAAAAAAAATCTAAAGCCAAACAAATGACTGATCTTTGAAGGTGGTATGTTGCTTGTCTGTCAGGGCATGCAAAAAGGGAGGCATGCAATGAAGTTCAGAATGTTAGGGGACGTTTGAGAGTTCCCACCAGCACTAGTCAAAGACATTCTTTTACCTTCAGTGGTATAAATGTTCATATAAAACTTTCTGCACTTCAGGGAATTATGGTCACATGAATCATTGATACTAGAAACTTTTTTTTCCCTATCAGACTCTTTTGATGAAGATCAAGATTAAGGCATTTTGGAGACATGCTTTGCTGAAATATTTTGCTGAAAACATCAGTAGTGCTTTAGTAAGTAATATTGACAAGTAAAATGTGATTTTAATTGCCTTCTAAGAAGTTAAGTACTTTTTAAAGTTGAGTTGGCTTTAATTTATCGTGTTAACAATCTACTGAGAACCTTGGCCCTCTGCATGTCATTTATGGATTACAGAGTAACATTACTGTACTGTTTGTACAAATGTTCAACTCATGTTTTCAAGGCTATCTTGATAACAACAGTTAACTCAAATTTAAAAAAGGAACCTAAAAAGGGAAGAGAAGCAAATTTTTGGCACAGAGTCGGTTTTATACAAAATTCAGTTCTGCAGAAACCTTTCATACTCTGTATCCTGCCCATCAGCAGAGCAAACAAAGATATATGAAGGAAGTTCTCCAAATATTGGAGAAAGGAAAAGAGAGTAAGTAATGTGATTCTGCAGAGGAATACCTAAGTTTAGATATAACTGTAAAGGTGTGGGCAACAACATCCCACTGACTTTATGTTCCTGAAAATGGGGTGTTCTGAACACCTCTTTCACAGCACCAGCACTACTGCTAACTGTACTCTCCATGCCATATGGCACTTTATACTCTTGAAGTGTTGCATTGAAAATTTGTGCTTGTTTGAATCCTCAAGCATATGTAAGGCATCAGGATTTTTTTTTTTTTCTGAATAAGACCATCTTAACAGAACTGGTGTTCTTGCTAGCCTCTCATCTCATACACCACATAACAGCAACCATTTCTAAATGGTGTGGTTTATTTAGTAGTTTTGCTTTTCTGTTATTTACCTCTCGTACTTGTGTATTTGCAAGTCCTTCTAGCTCATCTCTGATTATTTCGTATCTCAGACTTAGATATTTCCATTGAAAGCCCTTCACACTGGTAGTTTTTGTGTTTAGATGACTCAGTGGAGAAGAATTTAGCAGCTCCCTTTGTGCTGTGTTCAGGTGCAGCTTGTTCAGACAGCCCATCGTGGCTTTGCCCAGTCCTAAGCAAAGCAGAGCTACAAGAGCTACTAGATCTGCTGTGACTGACTTTCAGACTATTTGAGGATTTGAAATTTATTTAATGCGGCTGCTTGGTTCTGTTTGAGATGATTTTGCCTTTTGTTTTCCTTCCCGTTTTGCTTTCAATCACATTTATGTACTAGGCATGTGACAGCTCTTCACTGTAGATAGCTGACGTAAGTTGTTTTCATCTGACTGCATTGCTTAATACAGAATTTCTAGTGAGCCATTTTACAGCTCCAGTTCAGCACCTTAGACGCGCTTTGAAAAATAACTGGTGGCACTGGTAATGCTGCGCTGCCTGCCACTCCCTGTTGCCTCCCTCCGGAGCTGTGTGTTGGGCGGCGATCAGCAGCAGCGCGCTGGAGATATACCTGGTTGCCGTGACTCAGCAAAGTGCTCGTCTCCTCGCTCCGTATTTCACTTCACCCGTTCGCACAAGTGGACAGAGGCATCCTTCTGCCTAGACGCATGTTTTAATCAGAAACAGCAGGTTTCTTTCATTTTTAAAATTTCCACTTATTTAATGTAAACAGTTCCTTAACGAGGAATTGAAAGTAAGCAGCTGAGGCAGAGCTGGAGTGGCTGCCTCTGAGTCACATGCTGTTCTGTTGCAGGAGGCTATTAAATTTCGTCTGTTCTGAAAATTTTGCTAGAGCAAAGTTCTTTCCCCGCTTGCTAAATGAAAGTGCTTTTCATTCCTATTAAGTTGTTGGGACTGGCCGTCTGCATTCCCTTTTCAGAGATAAGGACACATCGTCTACCATTGCCCTCACGAGAAGGAAGCACCAGCTTTTTAAGGAGCTTTCACAAAGACGAATAAGCAGAATGCAGTGTGTTTAGGATACAACTATTTAAGCTGAGTATCATCAGGAAGGTGGTGACAGATGATGAGCTGTTCTCTTCTTCTAAAGCCAGTGAGAGATCTGCTGCTGTTTTCCCAGAGGACTGTGCTCCAGGCTTGAGCCTGAGCAGTCCAGCTGAACTCTTGAGATCAGTGACAAAATCTTCATCACTTGTAGGAGTTTGAATTGGGGTGAGACTGTGTCTGTACCTCAGACAGGGATTTCATGTACTTTTTCCAGTTTTAGATTCTCAGGGGAAAAAGAAAATGGTCTCAAAGGTGAGCTCGTGAAAGGTTTCAGAGGAAGCAGGACTTCAGTCCGCTTAGGTGTGGTTCAGGTGGAATGGCAGTTTTCCTCCACCAGTTGACCACCAAAACTGTTCTTGACATTCAAAGCAGCAGGGGACACAGTTATCAGTCCTTACCAGTCCTTATTCTTATCCATCCAAAAATACTCAAATACACCCTTTCTCACATTTTCCAAACATCTGCCCACATCTGTTCAGAAAAAATTGGAAAGTGATATGTCCTGTTGCTTTAACTGAAATAATTCCTTCCCTGGCATAATTCTGCTGTGTATTTGTGCACATAAACATCACTGGGTATTTATCCCAATTACACCTTTTTTTTTTTTATTTATTTTTATTTAGTAGTTGCAGGGACAGCAGGTTTCCTGCTGGTCTCTTAGATATCATAGAACAGCAGCAGAAAATTTCCTGGGTTCTTTCAGATTATGACAATACCTGAAGCAGATTTTTCATGCACTGTTTTCAGACAAATGCCTTCCTTGCAAGATTTCTTATACAGGAAGATGGGGCAACATTGCTGAAAATAATAGCACTTCAATCCAACTTTAGGCATCGCCATAAATTAATTTCTTCTAGAACAGTGTTGAATGCTATTTATTGTTCCTATAAGGAAAGTAAATAAAGCAGCTCCATTCCTTTGGAAATTTGAGCTCATAAAGGGGAGGTATTGAGTTTAGCCAATTGAATGATAAGTGTGAAGACTCAGGTTAAGCACCTTAAACAGGTCCTTCAGGGACCTATTAAACCGAATAACCTAACCATGACAGATGATGTTCCTGGTTCAAGAAGTTGCTGAACTGATTATTCCTGGAAGTGGAGAAGGTATCCTGAGAACAGTCAACATATGTACTTGTTCTTTAACCTATTTTTCTGAGCATCTGTTCTTTGCCCCTGCCAGAGAAGGGAATTTGAAGTTGGTGGACTTTTGTCTACTCACTGTGGCTGTACTTACTTCAATAGGACTGCAGAGCTGATAGAAGTATAGAGCTAGCATTTTGAAAAGATTTCATAAAAACTGGGAGCATAAAAATGGAAGCGTACAAGGCAAAGGCTGTATCAATTAACAAAAATGAGCTGCTCAAATAAATTTGCATGAAGATGCACACTTTGGGCTATAACATGTACAGTTAGTTACAGGCAGTTTTGCCCTGAATTATTCAGCTGTACAAATGTTTGATAACTCAAATATTATGAGTTTGTCATAACATCCTGGAAAAACTTCTTATTTTTTGCAAGGGCCTGGGGATACTTGTTTTTTCTATGAGAAGGTACAAGTGTTTTTCAGATAGCCTTGAAAGTGACTTCCTGAGCCTGATCAGAACTTGCTGAGCTTTAATCTTACCTTGCTGCTGTAAGCAGCAAGTTTTGCCTTCTATTTCAAAAAAAATTAGGTTTGTGGTGGGGAAATGGGAAACCAGTTATTAAGTACTTTTACATAACAAAATTGATAATGACAGTGTGCCTTACAGACACTGAACCTCCTGTTCATAACTACTTTATTCCCTGACTGTATTTATATGCTATGCCTATGGCTGCTAAAACAGCTTAATGGGAAAAAGAACAGCTAATAAAGCACTTAGGGACTTACTTGCAATATTAATTTAGCAAACAGGAAAAATACTGCCAGACTCTCTGAGATCTTTTGTCTTTTTCTTTTATTCTCTGCTGCTGATTCTCGTTGACTGTGTTTTGATGGTTTTCCTCTTTGCCGCTCCAAACTCTCTTGGTACCCTGTGCCCTCCTTTGGTGCATCTTATGCCCAGCTTCCTACATCCCCTCTCCTCTGACCACTTTGGCTGAGGCCTTGTGATGGACTTGGGACCTCTTGCCTCACTGGCATGCCTGAGGCCTGGGAATACCTACTGTTATTTCCATGCCTTATTCCCTAGCATTGACACCTCAAAGAAGCAGCTGAATCTCCTTCCATAATTGTTTCCAGCTCTTTGTAGATGTGAGATGAGTGAAGATTAGAGGCATGAAAAAGATCAAACTGCCTCCCATGAAACCAGCTAGTGTCCTCACCTTCCCTATTATTTTACACTATTTTTGCTCTGCCTCTTTTCCTCCATCCACACCCATTTCAACACTGGGAATCCAGTCTCTGAGTTGAAGTGATTATTCCTTCTCACACCTTTTCTTTTTGAACTTGAATAAGCTCTGTTTATTCTATATTGACAAGAAAACCCTTTATAAGTATAATATTTTGAGCCTGAACTTGCATGCATTGTCCAGGGCAACATGGGAAAAGTTCCTCGTTTGAAACTGAACATTCCTACTATTTTTGAAACAAAACAACATTAGCGAAGACATCACTGAATATCTTCAGTGATTCAAATAGATTCATAAAATAGATTTACAATATAATATACTGTATTCAAGTGTAAATAAGGTTTACCTGGGAAAAGCCAGACATGTGAAGCAGTGAGTACTTGAAATACCCCTTTTTCCCCTTCTTCTTTTGTTCTAAACTTTCTGAAGACTGAACAGGCATCACAATACTGTTGTTTTATAAAACTCCCTGAAAGCATTTTGAGAGATAAATGAATACACGCTCATTTAGAAATATCACAGCTTGAAGTTTGTCCTTTCTATTTCAAATTTCCTGACTGTGGTTTTTGTTTAGTTTTTACAAGACTGAACTGGTAGAGAGCCCCCGCTTTGTTGCTTGTATTCGTGTTTCTTGAGGGGCAGGCGCTGCTCTGGGGCTTCAGAAGAGGTCTGTCGGTGCAGGAGGTATCAGCCTTGCTCATGTCTAGACCCAACCCACCTGTAAGCTTGGGTTCATGAGATAGTGACAGGTGAGTTGTGTTTCTTCGGCCTGGCTTTTTGGCACGTTCAGGAGATATCAACAACAAATATAACTATTTAAAAGATCTTTACTTACTGCGTGAATCCAGGAGAGGTCAATTTGTGATAGCTCCATGTTCAGCTATTTCTTTTGAATCTCTGAATAAGAGTAGCCCTTCTGACTGTCACAGTTACTGTCCTCAGGCCTTGGTTTAACAAAGGAGGAAATCCAGTTTTAGCATGCCTTATCCCAAACCCAACCATTAATGCTACTTTACATTGATAAGATTTATTGCAGATAAAAAATGTCTGACCAAATGACTCCAATGCTTTGCCTACATGATAGTCACAGACCATGTTCCTTTGCCCTGTAAGTTAAATACTACTTTTTTTTTCATGATGTGACAGCAAGGCTTGTGGTTAATGGTACTGAAACTTTTCATTAAACTGTAATTTCACTGGCTGTTACATTGAGGTCCTGTCTGGAAATTGTTCCTTGTTGCTGTCATCAAATTCAGCTCATGTTTGCAGGAGATCTGACATGATTGCTGTTGCAGTGTCATTTGCACTTTTCATTTCTTTTGGTCATATGCAGAGCCCAGGCAATGTGCTGTATGCTGCTTGTCAAAGCCTGGATGAAGAGAGGTATAAAGTGGTTGAGGTGGGGCTGGGTTGTCTGGGGGTTCCCGTCTCTCTTCTCCCCATGCTATTCCCTGGGAGTGTGGTGTAGACTACATACCTCATTTAGGGATGATTGGAGTGAGGTGAGATTGACTTCATCCTCATTCTTGCATCTTCTGAAGAAAATTTGGTACCAGTATTTTAACTAATTTGCACTATATCTGATTCTTCTTTCTTGGTACTATTTACCTGTCTTTGAAAAGCTGCTGAAATGATTGCAGCCTAAAGCATTCTTTAATTAAGGGTAGCAAAGTACATATTTTTAATACGTAAGCACGCTGAAATTACTGGTTAAGATTGATTTAATTCTCCATCCCAGTGCAATCCTGGAGTCTAAATCAAATACAATTTCACAGTTTGTTCATGCTGAACTAAATATAAAATATTTTATACTTTTTTTGTGAAATCACCTCAGACTCTTACAAACCCATTATACTAATTACCTATTTAATGAGCCCAGCTGAAGAAATGGGTGTACTTATAGGGCTCAGGGAACACTGTATGAGAGAATTATACTATTCCTACAATTTCAAGAGTGGATTTTGTTTCTAAGCTAGTAGAAAATTCAGCCCAGTTTCAGAATTGGGTGGTGTGATATCCCATAGTAAATGGTGGAAATTGATAATAAAATTTAAAGAATCACACTTACTACCATACAGGAGAGCAAAGTTCAGAACATTCTTTGATTACATCCATTTCAGTGGTCAGATTTCTTGCAAGAAGCAGGTTTTAAGAGGATGCAGGGAGGGTCAAAACAGTGAGGATAACTCCAGCAAATAAAAGGGGAAGCATGTGAGATAGAGGTTCCTCTGCTGTCTCCCCTTCCGTCCCCCACCAATCTTCTAATGAATGATGCAAGGCTGTTGAAAAGTAACACTATTTTTGAGCAGCATATGGGAGAAAAAATTGTTTAAATGCAGTAAAAATTCTCTCCAAAGATGAATTTACAATGGAAAAAAATATGATCAAGGTGGAGTTTCTAGATGTATAAGTCCTATTAAAAAATTTTAAAAGGAGAGGCTTAGTGATATTTCATGGATGTTAGCAATAATACCTGTGCAACAACCGTATCATCACTGCACATAATGGAAAGAATGCAATGGATGCAGATTAGGACACAAGTATAGCTATTATAATACATTAATGTGTTCTGTAGTGATAAAGGAATTTAGAAAGACAAAGTGAGTAGCTGTTGCTTGTTGATGACATATTATTCATTCCCCCTCAATAATGGGCATAGTGTAGAAATATCTCAGCAGAATGATGAGGCTGCAGGTAGAAGACAATTGCAATTACTTCAGAAAGGTGAAAAGTAACAGATGCTTTAACAACCCTGGGGAGCATATCTGATGGAGGCAGCTGTAGCATTGTCATATTAATGTCTATCAGTAAGACAACCCTCTGCATGATAAGAAGTCATGAGAAAATAAGCTGTCATCCTCAGTGTTGTGACCCTGCCAGCATTATCAGAGTAAGCCTGTCTCACTTGCTGAGTCCCATCAGCTAGAAAACAAAACTGAAATCAAGGTAATAATTATTCTCTAAAGTACTTTTTCCCTGAATATGATATGGAACCATTCCTTCAGCTAGCAAAAACTGACAGTTTTTATTTTCTGATTGTACTTGTAATTTCTCTTTTCCCAAAATACTGTCTGTAGAAGTTTTTCCCTGCTGATGAAAATATGTTAGATGTGATCAAATTTGTTCCAATTTGCTTGAGAGCAGTAATAAATCATAGCTTTCAGCCATGACTGCACTGTACATTTCTGTACAATAAATCTTCCTCTCTCACACACGTTTTTCATGCTGATGAACCTTCCTGAATGTCTTGCAATATCACACAATCTGTAAAATGGCTATTAGAGAGCCCTGGTTATCATTCCAGTAATTTCCTGTGTGGTGGGAATATCTGGCAATATTTGATTTTATGGCTATCATGATATCTTATCTTGCCTATCCCCTTGAGGCTGTTGTTATTGTCTGGAGTCATCTGCAGGCAGTCTGGTACTGCTTGCAAGTAGACAGCTCTGGGATTTTTTTTGCCTTTTACACTTAGAAGCTTTGCTTGAGAAAGCTCTGCTGTCATCCATTTTCCCCCCTTGAAGCTGTTGTCAGCTGTCATTTGCAGTTCTTTGGTTTGATGGTAAAGTGCAAAGGAATGCTGCAGCCTTATTTTCCCTTGGCTGGACTGCAGTCCTAACAAGCTGGAAGTGATATATTCCCATTAAAATCTCATTGTATCCTCTTCTGCCTGGCTTTCCTGATGCTTAGCACTACCAAGGCAGTGCACAGTCTTCCTCACAGAACTCTGTGTATCTTTCTGCCCTGACTGGTAGCACTTCTCTAGTGGAAGATGCTATGAAGTGATGCCCAGCTGCTGAGCACCTTAAACAGGGTAAGGTGGATTGTGCCAAAATATCTGGGTGCAGGAAGAAGGGTATCATTTATGCCCTCTGTGCATCTTCTGGATCCAGCTGCAGCCTCTGCACTGGAGATTAATGATACAAGGTAAGGAAACTACAAACCAGGCCTTGTAGCACCCACAAAACAAGGCACAAGGCCATCAGAGATGCTGTGATAATCATGCTGTTATCTGCACCTAATCACTGAGCATTTGTGGGCCATCACTGCTTTACACCTCCCTGTGATTTACAGGAGCCTGTCCCCTTCCGTTGTACATCTACAGGGAATCTATTCACAGAGGTCTGAGTGCAGGAATACATACAGCTCATTAATGCCACTATTTGCTTCCCAAAAAATCCCTGCCTACTTTCATTAGGAAAAAGTCTAGCTACAAATCAGGGCTGGCATTGCTGAATGATGTGAGATCTGCTGTCAGCTTTGCCAAACTTTTGCTGTTAAATGGTGGAAAAAACAAGTGGGTAGGTAGTTTATATTTTAATGTGAAATTATATTGATAGCTAGTACTCTCCATTGTGGTTGTCTGAAGTCAGATGCATCTGAAAATGACTGGTGTGTAGATCCCTTTGATTTGATAGTTGGTATGATAGTCATCAGTCCTGTGAATCTAGATGGTCTTATGCTTTTCAGTGTAGACATCAGAAGTTGTTTCAGATCACATCCTTTCTGTTTCAGGATTTTCCCATGGCTAATATGAATGGGGTGATATTCTGGTACAAGGCATACAATGCAAGTTCAGTGTCACCAAATAGGTTAAGAACATAAAAATGACACCAAAACTGCTGGAGAATTATGCAAGGGGAGAATTCCTGTAATGACAAGACTCAATTAATGAGAGATTTTTAGCTGTCAAGTCATAAAGAGAAAATTATAGTCTCATTTCCTCTATAATTGATAGATAACAAATTTCCTTGCTTTATGACCTCTGGTTTATGAGTAATTGTTTTATTTCTGCATACCAAGTCAGTTGTTATGGGATTATCATCTTCTATGGTGTGGATTGCAGCCACAGCCTAAAAGTTTCCTTTTAAAGGAAACTATAATGTCCTAATCTATTTTTTTGGCATTGTATCATTTATAGACAAAATGAACAGGATCAAACTACAGTTGAAGAATCATGGCATTTTTAGCTAAGGAAATGTTCCTGATAAAACACAGATTTTATTAGTGATACTACAATTAAATAAGCCATTATCAACTTCCTACAGATCTCCTAAGAGCAGCTCTCTTTCATTCTGGAGCCCAAATTACGGAAGCAATCTTCATAAAGGCCACTTCCCCAGCTATAGCGCCTGCTGTGAAATGATTCATGCCTTTTGTCTTCTGCTTGGAATTTGGGGATGTTTATGAAGGACTGTTATAAATACTGCATCTAATTCCTCTTTTCACAAGATGCTTTATTCACAAGAAAAAAAAAAAAAAGAAAGAAAATTGCATCACATATGTACGTCATATCATTTCCATTCCCACTGCCATCTGGCACTATTCTTGTTGCCTCCTCCATATACATACTGAAAGGATGTGAGACCAGTGCCAGGCAGACTCTCTGGAGCACACGTTTCAGTACTACAGCTGGGAATTTCAAGGGGCACAGGCACATTTGATACAATGAGTCTGTGTAAATGTGCACTTGAAGGCTGGAGATGGAGTCGTGTGTGCTTGGGAGCAGAAGAAGTAATGCATAAGAATCCCACTTTCCATGCTGTGTATCACTAGTGATCTAACACAAAAGTTATGAAAGTGAACAGATTAAATATCTCAGCTGTTCCTATGCTGTTCAGGCTTTCATTTTCCATAGGGAAGCAGTGGTGTCGTAGGTACCTGGAAAGTACCTGCATGTGATTTACCCTAAATTTTTGTCTGAAAAGACATGTCAGTTCTTTTTGGCATGGCAACTTCTTTGAGACAGCAACTGCCATGTATCAGTACTAATTGCAGGAGGATCATTTTTCAAAGGAAAGACAGTTTTTCAAGGCTAAAAAATGATCTGCAGGATGATCAGTGCAGACACACTGCACTCGTCTTGCCTGCTTAAGGTGAAGGGTGATGATGATGGTTGCATTCATATTCAAGCAGTCTATTTATGTGAACCATTATGCTAATAAGTGACAAAATTATTGGTTATGAAATTCAGATGGGCTTCCAAATACAAAGCAACTGTGGTCATGTGACAGGGGAAAGGGAGGAATTTAGGAGTCAGGGATTTCTTGGCTGTGCAAAATACTTATCTGAAAAGCTAGAGAAGTAATCTGGCCATAGATTAAGAGAGCTGATCCTTTTATAAGGTATGCCTAGTTATAGGTTACACTGCTATCATCCCTTCTCTCCGTCCATCCTAGAATAAAGGCCACCCTGACTTCTAGCAGCTGTGAGAGGACTGGACATGCAAAAACAGCTGTCAACAGACACATCTGGTCATTCATGGTCTGTGTCTGCTGCCTGAGCTTCTGCCTCCCTGATGGGCCTGGGCCTCTGTAGCATTGACATGGAAAGGCAATTCAGAACCAGGCAGCTCGAGCCCAATGGCTCTGAGGAGTGCACATGAGGAGCCAGGACCTGGAAGAAGGCGTTTAGAAGATCCAATAACTGCCTCAGCATCATGAGCAGAGCCCAGCTCAGAACCACTGTTGAGTAGCCACTGCCTGGAAGTGCAGTGTTTGCTTGTGCCCAAGGACTGGAGCTTGTTTAAGCAAGAAAGTTGAAACAGCATCTTGAGAGCCTGCAGGCAAATGAGTCCCAGCAAACAGTGATATGGATAGAGCAGAAAAATGAAGCAGTTTGTGGTGGTTTGGTTTTTGTTTTGTGGTTATTTTATCCTCCAGCTGAATAAAGGATAAAGTGGATTATTACACATCCTATTTCATGGTCTGGCATTAAATCATTAAAGTGATTTATATTTGGGAAGGGTTATTTTTAGCCAGCTGGGAAGAAATTAGCCAAACTGCAATAAACAAAACAAAAACTCATGAGTAATTAGTATTTAATGAGTCAAAGGCTCAATTCTCATCTCAGTAGCTTTGTTCTCTGCCTGGAAATCCCAAAGAAGGGCACAAAGTCACAAGAAAGTTCTGGGGTTCCTCCATCTGATGTGTTAATCCTGGATACACAGGACAGATATTACAAGAGAAGCAAAGGCTATGTAATTCCAGCAAAACAAAATGTAGCCAATGTGTCACAGTGAGTTGCATGACCCTGGTGTCCTTAAAGCAGCAATTGGGATTATCCACTATAAATGAAAAATAAATGGAAATATTTGAACTTCAGGATGTACTTCTGGAGAGCTCATCACGTTCAACTTCTTTGGCTGTGGGCTCCCCAGATGAGCAGTACCAGATTTTGAGTGCTGCTCTGACAGTGGCTGTGTGGCATCTCAGGACAGGGGCTGCCACCATGGGGAGTGAAACCCTGCCTGACAGCACCTGGCATTTGCCGCTGATCATGAAGGGAGTTCTGAGGACTGATTTACACCTGAGTCCTGTTTCCAGAGGGCTGGAGTTAGACTGATTTGTTGTGAAACTGTAAAACAAATTTTCTGTTCATCAGCACTGATGTGATCAGGAGCAATAAGATTTGTCTAATCCATTCCATTTCCATCCCTGAAGCTGCCTGGCAGTAATAGTTCCCTGTGAACTGGATAACATAATTTTTATGCAAAACCAACTCCTGACCTCTCTTTATGCTGCAGGAGTTATGCAGCTTGATGCACTCATTCCTCTTTCCAAAATGACTTTGAAGCACTAAGGCATATCGTTTCAAATAGGATAGGAAAGCAGAAGGCTCTCACTGGTAAAGAGAGTTGAATACAGTCTCCTCCTCTGAATTGCTTTTAAGAGCTGGGCTTTCCCCTGGTTTCTGAAGGGAAAACAGAGCAACTTTAAATGCAGATGATGCAACACTGCCTCCCACTGCTGCATCCCGTTCCTCTGATGCCTCAGCCGCGCTTCTGCCAACACAAGCCCTCTGCTGCTTCAGTGGGAAGGCAGTGGGGCACGACAGATAAATGCTGGGACCTTTCTCCTTTGGTTTTCCATGCTATTGGTTCTACATGCCCACACGGATATATCTGGGTTCTTTTGCTGGGCATAAGTCTAAACTCTGCTGGCAGTCTTCAGAGCAGGAGCTGAAACTGCCTTCTCCTTTTGTGGAGAGGGAGTTACAATGAAGATACTCAAATTAAAAATCTCTGAAGGACAGTACAAGTTTCTTAACTTTTTTTCTAATCAGAGGACCATTCCATCTCCTAGGAGAGCGTGTGCACAGAGCAGCCTCCACACTGCTGCCAACAGTTTTCACATATAAATAAAAATCTATTAGGTCACATATTGTATCTTTGTCTGATATTTCAGTCCTGGAAGACCATAAAATTTGAGCATATGGCCCTTGACAACCTTTAGTTTTCTTTTGATTTCATGGGTGGGTTTCCAGTGACATGTGAAGTGTAATCCCTTGTGTCTGGTCTTTCTTTGATGAGGCTGCCTGTTCTTTTGATCCAGTGGGATGCTATTCCTGGCAGTCAACAATGTAATGCTCATTAATCAGTTTCAAAACTGTCCAGTGTCAACTCAGAAAGTGGGTTGATAAGACAAACAGCTGGGAAAATTGAATTTGTGAGTTGTAGTGGTTTGTTTTTTTTTTCAGCCTCCACATAACTCATCTATCCAATTTCTGCTTTTTTCTGCCTTCTCTTCTCCCGCCATAAGGGACAGCAAAAAGAAACGTGCAGCTGATGTTTGTTTTTTACAGGGCTCGGGAGTGCAGAGCACCACTAACTCAGAGCTTTCTTTTGGGGCTGAGGTAGCTTCCATCCAGGATGCTGAAAAAACTCCCTAGTATCTTTCAGTTGTAGGCTCGTGATTCATCCTCGGGCTGCGTGCAGGAGCTGGGAGCGAGCAGAGGAAATCCTTCCTCCGGTGGCTCCCGGTACGTGTGGAGCAGCGCACAGCTGGGGCCCGGCCGGCGCTCCTGCCTGCAGGCACGGCCTGCCCGCATCCCCGCCGAGCCGCGGGGCCGGCGCCCCGCTCCTTATCTGCGAGCAGCATGGACACCTTCCGTGCCTGGAGGAGAGGCTCTCACGTCCTCCAGCGCTCGGGGGCTGCACCCGTGTGTCCGTGTTCCGCAGCACGGCTCTGGCTCCGGCAAAACGTGCGGGCCCCCCATGTCTCCGCCGCGCGTGTTGGCAAATGCGCTCAGCCGCAGGGAGACCTCATTCCTGGATGCCAAATAATCCTGGCTGGTAGGAGAGCAACCTGCGGGACATCTCACCCACTTGCAGCAACATGAATCCCTCCTACTCCAGTGCAAAGGGCTGTCGCCGTTTTGCAGTAGACTTGCTATGTCCTGGAATGTAGGGGGGATGTAGCAAACCCTCCGGCTGCCGCGGGGTTTGTAGAAGTGCTTGCAGTAAAAAGGAGCAGATGCGTAACAACCAAAGCCACAGATTTTACATTTGTGCTTTTCCCCACTCCAAAAATGGAAAAGTCTGTTCAAGAATCCTTAGTGGCCAACTGTGTTTCATGAAGTGAAATTAAAAAAAAAAATAAACCAGCAAGTGTTCGTTTGGAAAGAACATGTTTGGAAAATGTAAATTGGATCAAAAAGACCTGAAAGGGGAACATCAGATACCCCTGGTTTGCCATTAGCTGGAGGCCCTTCCCGGCCCTGACCATGGAACAGTATGCTGCTAAAAGAGAAATCCCATCATCTTCTAACAGCAAAAGGCAAACTCAGTTCCATAGCAACCACATTATGTCTGATATGCTTGAAAGGCAGAATTCATTATGGGAAAAGAAAGCTGTGCCTGGCTTGGAAACCTGAAGCTGCCACTCTGACTGTGGGAGATCAGAGCAGATGCCATTACAGTAAGATACAGGATGCTGTGTTACAGAATTAGAAGGAGGTGACCCCTTGTGACAGTTTTCCTCTCTAGGCTGCAGAGTAAAGAAAAAGGAATGAATTTCATCATCCTCTGATTTTCATTAGTTTCATTTGACTTCTGATTGTCATTTGTTTACATTTTGGTAGTATTTATTGTACATCTCTGCTACATTGTGACAAGGCAGATAGGCAGCTGAATAGTAATCTTCAATTATAGTTGTTATTTTAGTATGGTTCACAGTCATTCCCTGCAAAACACAAGTGGAAAGTTCAACTGCCTCTCAAAAGAGCTGGATTGGGACTGGAAAATGGTCAGAGCAGGATGTCAAAAATGGTCAATGCAATGGGGCTTCTTCCCTACAAGAAAAAAACAGTACTGTTCTTCTAGCTGTAAAAGACGTGACAGTGGAGAGAGGAAGGCAGCCTATAAGTGCTGGGGCAATATGGAACAGGAGAGGGTTTTCACCACCCCTTCTGGTGCAAGTATTAGGGAAACCAGTGGGTTAAGAAGTTTCAGGGCAAAACCCAAGGTGATTCTTCAAAAATCTATGGGCTCCACGAGCTCCTTGCCACAGGAACTGGAGGGTGATAAAGGTCTTCATGCATTTAATTCTCATCAGGGAAATCAGTGAAGGGCTGGTAAACACAAACACAGCCCATATGGTCCAGGCAGTTGCTGCCCTGCAGGTTGTGACTGGTTGGCAGGATGTTCTGGGCAGTATCTTTACAGGCATTTCCTTGCTTAAACATTTCTCTAGGTATCTACTTCTGGTCATTGTCAGAAGAGCATAACTGGTATTTGATCTCAGCTGATATGGTTTTCATATTCTCAGAGACTTGGCATACAGGCAGTGACTATTTTTTTTAAAAAAAGACAGAAATCTCCACTGGATGCCTCTGTCCTGCCATGATTCCTATCTGTTGTTTCTGTTGCAGCTCTGTTGAGCTTCCTCGCTGTGCCTGTGTCTGTCCCTCCTTGACCCTAATCTCACACAAATTCCACCCTCCATGAAGGAAAGCCCAGCTGCAGAGTGGGATTAAACCCCTCCATAATACTGCCTGTTGGATGCCAGGGTACCACATAGGTGTAGGGCATATTGTGCTAGATTTTCGACCCTTAGGGTCTGGTCCAGTATTTGTACCATTGCCGTCAAGAGTGAACGAATCCATTCTTCTAACTTTCTTTTCAAGGTTACACCAGAATTTCCATTTGTTTAGTTCTCCAGCTTAGAGTTTGTCCCATATCCCTGTGCTGAACTTAGATTTAAAACCTGTGTAGCCAGCTCACATTTTATTGTAGTCAGTTATTTCTTGGTTATCACATAGAAATTCTGGATTATTCTACTGGGATATTGACAGCTGTAGTTGGTTTACCTTTTATGTGCTCTCTCTTATCAGCTGTATTTGGGGAAAAGAGGGTTTTGTACAAAATGTTTCATGCTGTACGCTGGAACCTGATCCTGCTCACGGTAGCTCAGGGAGCTGTGGCTTTGGATTACAAAGTCGTAAAGAGCCTGTGAAGCTTTTCCCTGTTTTTGTGACTGTGTTGCCCTCTGCTGACTGGTAAGGGTTTGTAAGATCCCGAAAGTCCCCGCAGAGCATCTCAGGTGTCTGCAGGCATTCTGCCGCTTATACCGGGACGTATTTTTGACCAGGGATGTCAACCATCCTCTCCTATCTAAGGTTAGCTGTGTAGCCATTGTTAGGAATTCCCCAATAATTCAACAAACTGAATATCCCTCCTCCATTCAGCTTAGCTGATATTTTATTAAAGTTGATTCTAATTAATAAGTAAAAATTAAATTGACAAAGCTTTGAAACAGGCTCTTTATCACTTGTGAACAGTGTCTAATGCCTCTCCTCAGCTGGTTTAAGAAAATCACAACATGACACACTGTATGGAGGGAAGATAGGATTTGACAGTAGAGCTAGTTTTACACAAGAGCTAGTTTTCAAGGACAGGAAAAGGAGATGGCAATTATTTGAAAATAGATGCAAGTCTGTGCAAAGGGAGAAATCCACCAGGAAATGTAAAGCTAGAGATGATTATGTACTCAGGGCATGAACCACTCCAGACTCATCTTCAGAAATGAAAGAAAACTCTATTACTTAGTTAAAATGTGCTCTTTCCTACAATCCCTAAGAAAGCTGTTGCCCTGGACCCTGATCCTTTCCCAGGAGGTGACTGAGGAGCAGCATTTATTGAAATGTTAACGGAGAGATTTGTGTCAGGTGGAGAAAGAGTAGCCTGCCCTTTGACACGGCAAGTTCCTATCTCAAACACAGTCTCTCACATAAAAATTGCTCTGAATAGCTCCATCAAGATTTCAGTAAACTCTTGTTGATAATGCATATGCCCTATTTGTTGTCAGCTTTGAGACCTAGGATTGAAAAAGCAGAGCCTAAGCTGGAGGCAGTATTTACTTTATTTACAAGGGCTGAATGCAGTCAGCAAAGGGAGATTGAATGATGCTTGTAGACAATGTAACAATACCCCAGGCACAGATGCCCTAGATCTGACTTGCAATTCCATCCTAGGTTATAGTTCTTTTTAAATCATCCAGGCTCAAGGCAGGCTGAGCTGAGTATGTAAGACCAGTTTAGCCAGAGAGCTAACATCTCGGACACATTAAAAATACCTCAGATCCCTGCAGAAACAACTGTTAGCTCAGATAGCGTTATTCATACTTTCAATTTAATAAATCTGTGCAGGGAAGTCTTGCATTTGCAGATTTAGGCAACTATTTTTGTATTTTTATTTGGTTATGAGATAGTTCCTTGCTAATAAGCACTTTATTTTGAAAACTAAAAGCAAGTGCAGCTGCACAGCCATTTGATACCAGAGTTGTCCCTTTTTATGAATCCTATAAAGTTCTGCCCTAACAGTATTTTCTTCTCATACATGGCTTCATCTTTTTAAATGTAATTTTTATGTGATTTTGAAATGTAAGACTGAATCTATATGTGGATCTGTACAGTTTCATGCAATGTTCTATCATACCCTGACAGGCAGCAGCCCATCAGTGCAGGCCAAGACTCATACCTGCTCCTATTTACATCAGAATCAGCAGTGCTGCAGCTTTTTAGAGCATGAGTTCTTTTCTTGTGAGCATCCAAAACATATGGGTGAGCCCAGGTATGATGATAGGTCCAAGCCTGCAAAATCAAACTTGGCTCAGTTCTACAAGCTCTTAATAAAGAAAGGAGAGAAGGTTCCAGAGAATCTTTAACCTGTGATGATAGAGGAAGAGGTGCACTTTCATAAACATGAACTGACTTCATTGTCGGTTTAATTAAGGAAACTCATTTAAATATGACTCAAAGATTCGTACTCTCCAGATGAATATTGACACTTGTGGTAGACTTACTTCTTATTTGAAATGTGGTTATCACTAATTGCCTGCATATATTGGGATGACTTCTGATTATGTCGATAATGTCAAAAGTGTCTTTGGGAAGAGACTTTCTCCGCTGTCACTCATTAAGGACAAAGCAGATGTCACTGTAATTAGGAGCTATACATACTGCTCATTTTTAAGAGCACCTAGATGAGCATGCTCCTGCTCAGGTTTGTTTATTTACTTCAAATCTGATTTCTAGCTGGAGACCACTTATGGCATAAGGACCACTGCCAGGTGTCCTCTCATCTCCTCCCTTGAGATTCTTTTTATGAGTACTAATGCTCTCCTTATTGGAAATGAACAGTATTCCTCCCAGAAAATGGTTAATCCTTGGGAAGTAATACATAAACAATATATACACAGTTTTTTGCTAGCATATGCACTGTGGTCTACAACTGAATGATGCAAGCAAATTTGCATCAGATTAATATGGGATTTATTTTACCTCATTCTACACTTTCATTCTAGTTTTGTTTCATATTCTCTCATTTGTTTCCCTTTCCTTTCCCATCCATACTATATTCTCTCATGCTATTCTTGTATAAGCACACTCTCCTGGTATGGTTCTCTTCCACCTTCTTTCTTCCCAGGAAAAGTGGCCATTAGCTCCATCAGGTACCACCACCCTTTTCAGGTGTCTGGACACGGTCAGCATCCTGAAGTGGTAGGAAGAGTGCCTGTGAGGAGCTGTGGTAACACATCCACACATACTTTTGGGTGTAAATGATGAGGCAGCAGTCAACTGGCAAAGGATGAGGCCTATCAGGTCAGATGGAGTTAAGGAAACTTGAGCTGAAGCTTGCTGGAAGCTAATCACAGAATCCCAGAATAAGATGAGTTGGAAGGGATCGGCAAGGATCATTGAGTCCAACTCCTGGCCCTGCACAGCACCATCACCAGGAGTCACACCATAAAATATTACTTGTTTTTTGAATCTCTTGGATTCCTAATTCCTTTTGGCTGGTTTCAGCTAAGTTTGATATGGAAATAGAAATCTTAAATATCTCTGGTACTCACCTGTGTCATGAGGGCAGTGGCCAAGTACCCCATGTGCCCTCCCCCAGAAGCACAGGTAGGTGAGCTGACTTGCATCATTAGATATCAGGGAAGCCACAGGGTGTCACAGCAGCCTGGCTGATCCCCAGAGCCCATGGGGGTCCTACTTATACAGCTGCCCCAATTGCAGCTGCCTCACCCTATCATAGGTTACCCAAGCAGGTGGTGCCAAGCCTGGGGAAAACAGGCTCCAGCAGCTCCAGAGCCAGAGGCTTGTGCTGCTCAGTAAAAGCCTTACCAGGGTTCACCAGAGTTAAAGTGAGGGAGGCTCTCCCTGTGCAGGCTGTGAGGTGTCCTGCTGGATGGCAGTCACACTTTTGTCTCCCTTTGAGGGAGGACGCTGCCGGTGTGGGGAGCACCCCTGTGTGTCCCCAGCTGTGGCGATGAGTCCCAAGTGAGGGTGGCTGCATGGGCATGGCCTCTCCTGGGACAGGGAGGCAGAGGACATCAGGGCAAACAGGGCAGTGTTTGGACTGCAGCAGCACAGTTTTAATCCCAGGTTTTCCCAGGTGTTTGAGAAAGATTTGCATCAGTCTCATTTCCAGGAGCTAGGAAGCTGGTAATTCACTGTTTGGCACAGTAATCCTTTTTTCTTAAACACAAACCCTGGAAACTGTGAAGCTGACATTTCCTACAGCATTTTTACAAAATTCATAGAGAGATAATAATCCATTCATTCTTAGGGGCTTAGAGCTGAGTTTGGTTAAATACAATACCCAAGGACAATAGGTCAAGTGCCTGAAATGAAAACATGTCCATCTCTGAGGTTAGTGCAGGAAAGTGTTGTGAAACAAGTATGTGCTGAGGGGGAAAGAAACTAAAGAAACAGGAGAGGGAGAAAATCCCATTTCAGTCCTCCAACCCTGTCTGTAGGACTCAATTATAAATGTGTTCTTCACAGAAAAGCAGATACATCATAGTTTTAAATTTTTTTCTTTCAATTGTTTCAGAGGCCACATAGTCTCATTATAAAGCAAAGCCAAGCACAAAGGGCAGCGTCCAAATGGAAATGTCCATGGCTGATAGGTTGCCTGCCCTGGGGGAGCCTGTATAACTGATGCTTGCAGGAAGCCCTGCAGCAGCCTTCTCCCTCTGCTTTTAGGGAAGCCAGAAGAGGGTCCTTATTTCTTGACTGTGTCTCTTTTCTGTTGCCTACAAATCCTATGGAGGCTGTGGTAAATCACAACAAACCATCAGCCCTGCACAGGCAGATGGCCTGTGGACTCAGCTAGCCTCCTACTTCTCCACTCACCCCTTCTTTAAACTGCAGTCCCCACTGGCAAGGTGTTACCTTCAGCAGGAATATCCCAACTCCATGATGTCTCTGCAGGTGAACTCAGGCTCAGGAAAATGAAACCTTGTCCCAGTGGAAAGCAAAGTGGGAAAATACCTCAAATGCTCCCCAAATCCCACAGGGCAGTTGGCTGTTGGTGCCAGTTGTTGAACCCTGAGTTTTAAAGTGTGAGAATCAAAAGTTTGACAGTCTAACTGGGTTGTTGCTGGATGGTGCCATAAAGCCAGAGAAGATTGGCAGATGAGTATGGCACATAAGAGGGCACAGATTTTAATATAAGTGCTGTATTAATAATGGTTCTTCTTTGAAGCTTTTCAGTTGTCTGCATCATGCAGAAATCTCTGTCAGAGCTGAGCTCTGTTCTCACTGTTCCTTCTCTCTGTGGCTACTGGACTGAGCTGTCCTCAGGAGAGAATCTGCAACCAGTGTCACTGCTGCTTATGGGCCTGCTAAAGCACTTGCTGAAGAATTCACTTTCCTTGGAGCTTGTCAGAGTCACTGTCATAAATTTTCATTCTTCCACTTCATTTGCAATATCATTTTCTGGAGGAGCATCCCTGCCATTTCAGGCTGCTGATAAGCCCCACTGTCAGTCATAGCTGCACAAAGCTCATTATTCTGCATCCACATGAGTGTCAGTTCCCTTTGCTTTCCTGGCTGTGACTGTATTGCTGTTGTTTTCCTCCTGGTCCTCATTTGTGGCTGTTTTCCTCCCTCACATAGTTATATGCAGTGAGTTTTCCCTGAAAATTACCTGGTGCTGCTTTTCCAGCAGTTGAATGACACAGGTAACAGCAGCTCTACTGTAAGCCAGCTTCTATTTTCTTTAGTGCTATTATCTAAACATACTCTGAGGAAAACTAGCTGATACAATGATAAAGCTGAGCCATCCCTGTTTTCAATTTATTCTTGATTTTGACAGTTCCCAGCTCTCCCAGGAGGAGATACAGAGAAGGGCGTGTAGATCTACCACTGCTCCAGCCATGTTGGCTTGGTTCAGCCAGGGCTTGGCCATGTTTTTTGTTCCTTGGTCACTGTTTACAGTGCATTGTAAGCTGTGAGTTTTCAAAACAAACAATCCAAACAGAAACTAATGTTCTGTTAAAAAAAACCTGCTCTGTTCTTCTCTTCTGTCTGATATATCACAAGTCCAAACAATGGTGATTGGTGAGAACAGGGTGTAGTTTCCTACTGCTGATTTGCAAAGCCATGGTATAAATCAGATCAGCTGAGGAGGATATCTTCGGGTATGATTTTACAACTGCTTGGTCTGACCACTGCATTGCTAGCAACCTCGAAAATGGGAATGTCCAACAGGTCTGGCAAGGTCCCTAACCCTCTGTAAAAACACCTGACTGCAATGTTGTCTTGTATCCAACCTGCCTAAGTCCCCTAAACAGGCCTGGCTCCCCCACGGCATAGACAGCTTCAAACATAAAGCTCCAGTTTGAAGTGCATTTGGGTTTTCTGTTCTCCATACAGCAACATTCAGAGAACTAAAATCATGGGCCTTGAGAGAGCTGTGAAGGAATGAAAGCCCTTACTTTGGCTAGTCAGAAGAAATACACAGCCATAGTCTCCTTCCCACTATGTTCTTGAAAAGCATGAGCACTAGCTATGCAATGGATAAGGAAGCAGTTTTTCTCATCAGAATTAATGAGGAGGTAAGTGTTGGAAATTATCTTGGCTGCTTTGTTTAGAGAGAGAACACTCAGGCATTATCCTCCATTTCTGCCCTTCATGCTGCATTGACTTGACTGATCTTGATTCATCTGAGGAAGATGATGCTGAATGTGGCTGCTCAGAAAGAGGCAGAAACACTCACAGTAAAAGATGCTGGGTGTTCATTCTCATGGATAAAGCAGCCAGGAGAGTGGATTTCTTGTGTCCTCCTCAGGTGATGGTGTGGACAATCCTGCTCCTGTGACTTCATCCTCCACATAATATTACTCTGTTCTTGTGTATGTAAGGTATATTTCTTAAGTCCCTGACACATCCTCCTCTCTTACATTAATTCTAAGGGAAAACTGGTTCATTATCCAGTGAATTCAGTCACTTTACCAGCCAAGCTGAACATTTGATATAAAAATTTTGAGAGGATTCTTGCTGCTGCTTTTTAATAGTCATATCTTCCTCCTCTCCCTCCTCCTCAGATGAATTGAGAGTCAATCAAGGTAAAGGATGGAGAACACAGTAATGAGGGTGGTTGGTAGAGCAGGGGCTTGAATGATCCCTGTGGATCTCTGCAGTGATGGATACACGTGTGATATAAGTTACACAGACAAACGGGTGCTTCTGGGCTGCCAGAGGAGAGCTGGGTGCATGCCTATCAATAACTCAACTTTAATATGCTCCTAAATTTAGGTCCCAGTCCTTCTTCCTACCCATGCTTTCTGGACAAGGTGTATCTCTGCTTCCTGCACAGGCAGTTGTTCCCTGTTCCTTCGCTGATCACGCAGGATGACTCCATTACATGTCCTTTCTGCCCTTTTTTTCTGTGTGTTCCTGGGTGCAGTGTAGCTGGCATGCAATCTTACCACAAGTCAGACTCACAGCCTGCAGCCCATTCTGCTGCCTATTTGTGGAAGTCCAACCACTTATTACATTGCACAAGGATTGTTTTCCTAAAACAATTTTCTGGAAATTTTAAAAATTGCACCTCAGCTCCCTAAGACGGCCTGTAGTGTAAGGGCAGAGTTTTCAGACTCAGGCTGTAGTTTCACAACAGACACTGCCACTGGCCATCCTTCCCTCCACCTGCTCCTTCCCATGGCATTCCTTGGGCAGCCCTCCAGTCATGCACAAAGGAAGGAACAGGGGTCCGGCCTCCATTGTGTAGGGAAGGTTTTCTGGGTGACCAGCTGTATTTTCATGAGCAGAGCTGCATGATCACACTGAGTCAATCTAACCAGCTCTGACAAAAGCTGAAATCCTTCTCTTCCCCCCATGTTCTCCTTTCCCCTTACCCTTTCCTACTCCCCTCACTTCACTTCATGTACCAACGCTGATGCTCACTGAACTCCTTTGTGAGGAGGATCAGTTTTCTTATTTTTTTCCCCATTTTCTGCCAGTCAGTCATCAACCTGGCAGAAAAAGAACCAACTTAAACCAGAGTGGCTGTGTTGCCAAATCAACCCTCTGCCCACCCTGCTCCTGCCTCCAAGGATCTTGCTTCCTGCCCTCCATCCCCGGTGCTGTGCTGCAGCCCTGCTGCTGCTGCAGTTCAATGTGCAAAATCAGGAGAAGACCTTTGTTGTCCTGTTAGTTTTTTGCAGTGCTGGGGGGTCTCAGAGCATCTCCAGCAAGTGCTGGGGCCACTATGAGGAGAGCAGGAACGCAGCCCTGCTGTGTGATGACAGCTGGAGTGGTTTGAGCAGGGTTAGTGAAATGAATTGGCTCTGGTGTGGGTTTGGCAACCAGCAGGGCTGGAGAAATGAGGGAGGAGGCTGGGACTGAGGTGTGGGGAAAGGACTGGAGAATCAGACCTCACCCATGATCAGTAAGTTGCAACTTGGGCGCAGTCTGTCACCTGACGGCATCAGCCCAGTGTGTGTAAGCAGCCATCAAAGTCCACTCCAGGCTTAACACTGGAGCTCCTTGTTTTCCTGTTCCAAACTCTGTCTCTAAATCCCACCTCTTGGCAGAGGCATTGGAGGGAGGTGGTTCTTCTGCAATGTGACCATCCTGTTGTCTTGAGCGCTGCTCTTTGAACAGGAATGGTTTAGATCTAGGCACTCTTGATGTTTTGTGGCTCAAAAGGCAGTAGATGCAGGCAATCTGCAAATAGACTGCTGACTATGTATGTGCAGTTACATATAGGTATATGTATGCATATTTATATATGCAACTGCAGGAATCCATGGAAATCCATAATCTACAGAGAGTCATAGTGCTTGGGCTGCCTCAACAGCTGAGTTTTTCTCAACTGTAACACTTCTTCAGTACAAACTGGGGGGGAAAATGGACTGTATAAATATTACTTAAATTGTGCAATGTTTTCTCATGATAATTAGAAATTATGCACATGAGAAGTCCCCTTGGTCCGAGTAAATGTGCTCAATTATATTTATTCAGATAGCAAGTTGATGTGCTATGCAAGCTGCCATTTTTATCTGACCGCAATTACTCTTCTTCATGGTTGGGATTCCTCAGGTCTCATGGGACAGATTTCTTCCACGGTGTCATTCACAAGGGCTCACATCAAACCGCTTTATCATCTGTCTGCAGTGTTTCACTGCTGTTATCAAGCAGTAGCACAGCTCAGACAAGCAACTATTGTGATCCCAGAAGATTTTGAATTTATGGCTTAAAATAATCCAGCCATTTGAAGAGTATTTGAAGTCATCCTAACCAATTGGTTGTACTCTACTCAAAAATGAGCAGGTTACTGTTGCTGTTAGCGTGCCTAATGCAATGTTTTTGCAGGATTTTCAGTCACTAGTGACTTGAGTGTAGAAGATAGTCCTCATAATTTAAATGAAGGAGAAATCAGCTTCTTAGATTAATTTGATATTTTCCTGGGCAAGACTGTTTGCTTTACAAGATAGATTTGCCCTGACTGCAGCCATTTATTTCTTATTAAATTAGCCAGCCAGCATTCACAGATGAGAGAATAAGTTGGTTTGGCTGTAATTTACATAGAGCTCCCCTACATCTTTGCAGTGCAGATTTCTTTGGAAGGCTTTGTCAAGCCAGGCTCTCCCCTGATGAGAAGAGCAGCAGTCATAGACAGAGCCAGTTTCTCAGTGTTTACTGAGACACAAGAGTTGTCCCACTTTAACTACACTGATAACAGTTTAAGTGACCCAGTCACCGCTTGTGTTAATGGAAAAGTGCCCGTGTTGTTACAGCTATTCAAGACAAGAAGATACCTAAGCCAGTATCAGATAGCCTCATACTGGGAAAACTATGTCAGCACTCAAGTTTTACCCGGTGTAACTGAAGTTTAAGATGGAATTTAAATAAAAATAGCTGCTAGGACTACAGTAATTACCTAAATTAAAAACCAAACCAACAAACAAAACCCCCCCCAAAAAACTAAACCAACAACAACAAAAAACATGACACAAAATATATATATAAAAATTCATACTTTCAACTGCAATAATTTTGCTCATAAACTGTGTGCAGGCCAGACCTGGAAGGCTAAGGTAAAGTTCCCTTAGGAGATAGCAGCTTATGCATCTTACCCAGTCAGAGTTGGGCACCAGGCAGCTGCATATCTGTGCCCCCACGCAGCAGATCCAGTCCCTTCTCCTGTGCCCTCAGCAGTGCTTGCAGCCCAGGAGCTTCTCTGTGGACCCTTCCTCATGCAGACCCAAGCTGCATCCTCCCTGGTACAAAAACCTTTTAAAAATCTTCTGGACCTAATAGCCTAAATATGTTGGAGCTTTTGCAGCTTTATCTAAGCATGAGAGGGGAGGCTATTTTTTTCCCCTGACTTTCATCATTCCCAGATAATCTGCAAAGCTGAACACCGATTGTGCCTCTTGCTTATTTCTGCAGAGAAATGAGCCTTGTGCAGCTTTCTGGCATCCCTGGCTTTGTATTTACCACTAAGTAAAGAGAGCCAGGAGCTGCCACGGGCACAGACTGGCTATATCCATGCTGCACAGTGCTTGATCCTAGTCTCCCATCTGGTGCCCCTGTGGCCCGAAGATATTGGTATTAATGCAGAGACGTTTCCTTCTTTTTTTTTCTTCCTGACCTATGATGTCTGAGCAAATGTAAAGCTGGGCAGCAGCCCACAGGAATGGTGTTTTATTGCATGAAACAGGGTGTGGATTGCATGACTTGGAGTGAGGTTTGAGGCTGAAAAGCCTCCTGTGACAGAGCTGGCAGACTGCGTAGGGTGAAGGAAATGGGAAGCACTGCAGTCCCATCTCTGCTGGGGACAATCCCTCCTGTATGCCACTCCACAGGCTGTGCCCAGGCACTGCCTTGCTGTGCCAGGCCACACGGCATTGGCCTTGCAGCACACTTACAATTAATCAGTGTGGATGATCAGCAGTTCAGCCAGTACCCAGGTCCCACCATGTCCATCAGTACAGAGCCACTGAGGTATCCTGGTGCTGGTTTAAACACCAGGGATGAAGCCTGGATGTGCAGCAAAAGGTACCTCCAGTGTGCCCAACATCCATGCTCTTAATGACAGGGAGGGAAGACCTGGGGGGCTTGACAGGCCAGCCATGGCCAAGGCATGTAATTATGCCATTCCCCAGTTCCATCAGGGCCCTATCCAGTCCAGTGTGCTCCAAGGCAGGCTGTCCCTGCCCTGGGCCAGGGCCTCCTCACTGTCTTCTATTTCCAGGTCTATGTGTGAGGCTATTCTGCCACCTCTCTGTAGCTGCAGCAGCTCGTTCCTAAACACATCAACAAAATGGGTTCAGCTTGAAACTGCCCTGCCTACATGTATAAACCACTCATCAGTTTCTTATAATTTTCTTTTGCTCTTCACAGCATAAAGAACTATTCTTTTGTTACGCCTTCTGCTTGTTGGAGTTGCATAAGAAATCTTTCACTGAACATTTGTATAGGCTAGAGATCTCTCTTCCAAATGTTGAAGAAAAACAACTTTATGTGAATTATCTACAGCAGACAATTTCAGTTCTGCACAGAATCTAAAAATAAAGTGAGGCCTACATTCTACAGCTAAGTAGCTTTTAATTAGGTGTGATAACAGCATGAATTATCTTTTAGAGTACAACAGTTCCATGATCAGAAGTCAAAAGAAGGGAGCAATGATTGTTTGCAAAAATGATTGAGGGAAGCAATTTGATGCTGGCATGTATCTATTTTTTTTCCCATATAATAGATATTTTCAGGCCGATTAATATTTTGGGTATATTTGGACTTTCTCTGTTACTGTCTCTCTTTTAATAGAGCCAGTGGGTCCTTTCAAACACTGATGTAAGAGAGGGCAATGAAAGCCTGCTAAGTCCCTGTCATCAATGGCTTCATGGTAATGCCTTTGGACAAGACAAACGGCACTGCTGCGTTCTGAAAATCAATGGCTGAGGTGCAGGATGGCTTCATTCACTTCTTCAGAATCCCCTCTCCTTATTTTAGCCATAGATAAGCTCAGGGCTTGAACATAAACAATATTCTGAATTGTGAGCTGAGGTGCAGCCACATCTCCTGTCCTGCCTGCTTTGCTGGGAGGCAGGAGGGTTCATGTCCTAAACCACCACAGATAAACCAGCCAGTGCCTGGTTTGTCAGGGTCCTCCTTTGTGCCAGAGAGATGCTCTCAGTGACTTTACCAGCTAAGAGCCTTTATCTTCATTGTCTTTGTAACTGAAGCGTAGCATTTAGTCCAGCGTGGTGTGGCTGGGGGAGGGGGAGGTGGGGGAGGAATACAGCTTTTATTCAGCAGGAGGACAGACCTTAAAGGAAGGTCCTTTAAGGATAAGAGACATCCTTATGGTGCCACAGGGATGGTACTTGGCACTTTAGATCGCAGACAGATGCAAGCACAGTGTGTTTGAGCACAGGCAGAAATAAGGAAGTTATTGTGTGCCTGGGAAATAAGGATATATCCTATGACAGTGACTGTCCTGCCGTATGAGGCTGTAACACCAGCCTGACCAGACAGGCACTGGGAAAGCAAAGCCTTTTCTCAATACTGTACTGGATCCCAACTGCCAGAGGGCCAGGCTGGCACGGGGATGCAGATAATGGACGTTTCTTCCCATGTCTCCCTGGACTCCTAGGCACTCTCTGTCTCATACCTCTGTGTGAGCTCCTGGCTGTTCTCCCGGTGTCTCCAGGCGTCACTGCGGGGGCTTCCAGACAGGAGGATTCTGTGTATCATCTGGCTGGCCCCGCAAACTAGGAATCCCTTCATCACCCCCTCCTGAACAGACCTTCATGCATTTGCCCAGAGGACTTCATAAAAATTAATTGAGTTGCCCAGCATTAGACACAGATCATAAAACTCCCATCTGATCTCGTGCCTGCTGCCGATTTTAACAGCTGATTGAAACAATGAGCACTAGCTCACCGGGAATGTAACAATGCCCACAGAGAGAGCTGTAGCACGGACAGGAGGTGTAGATAAGGCTGCAAACGCAAAATAAAGATCCTCTGCCGGCACCACAGAGCTCTCTTTGCTAAGGGAGTAAAACCCTTGGGCTGCAGTTTAAGCATAGCAGAAGTGATGGAGATTACCCTTCGAGTTACAAGTTCTGCTGAAAAGCAAATCTGCGTCTCTGCTGGTGTATTCGTTTGTTTGTTTATTTAATTTTCTATTATCTTGCTCGTTTTAAAGCGAAAGAGAAATTAACTCGGAGCGTGGGAGAACCGGCGGGCAGCCAGGCAGGGGAGCAGAAAAGCCACGCCACGAGCGAGTCCCGTTTCTGCCTGATGCCATCTGAGGCACCCTTACGCAGACACTGACCCTAAACATTCCGCGCCTGCCTGCCCAAAAACA
>VYXD01001113.1:284205-313510 GCA_013397195.1 Hylia prasina | reverse complement strand
CGCCGCCCGCGGGAACGGGACGCGGAGCAAAAGCGCCGGGAGATGGGGATGGCTCCCGCACGGGAGGGGCGCGGCGGGGCTGGCGGCTGCTCCTGTGCCCCGGGTGCGGGCAAGGGACGGGGGAGCAAGCGCAGCTTGTCAGGGTGGATAATGTTTGTGATGAAATCCATTCAGACGAAAGTTCTGGGGGCGCCGATAACCGGACTAGCTGGAGCGCGCTTCGCTCTCCGTGCGGCGTCCGTGCGCGGATGGGAATTGCCGGCTGCACGCCGGCAGTGTGTCGGCGGGGCGACAGCGCCCAGGGAAGCAGGGTCCCGGGAGGGCCGGGGGCTCCGTGACAGGGCTGAGCCTTCGGCACGGGCGAGCGGAGGGCTCAGGGTAAGTGCGGAGCTTGCCGGCAACCCACGGGCGCGCAGGGCTGGAATGCTGCTGTTTACTCTCAGCCCCGTGCATGGCATGTAACAGCATCCCACTATTTTTCCGAAAAATGATGGAAGGTAAAACAGCTACTATGAATGAAAAGCAGCGTTATTCTAGGAAGGGAAAGCTAAGCGTGTGGAAGATAGGGCAGCGAATCCAGGTCTTCCTACTCACGTAAAATGCCTCTGTTTGAAGGGCTGTTCATCTAGGTCGGTCGTTTCCAACTCTGTTTAGATGAGTACGGGTACCTTTTCCCTCTTTGCTTTATCTCCCTCTCTATCATTGCCCCTGCTTCTTTCTTCCCAGTGCCCATCACTGCTTTGTGTGCCTTGGCACCGGGCTGTACCGGATCCCTACAGGTACCTCTGCTAGGGAGCCGATGATCCCTGACTGCGCTAAACATGAAAAGAGTAAGGCAGCGGGAGCCTTGACATTTAACATTGCATTAAAAACTGCGAAGGTAAAAAAACCACCCCAAACAAACGTCTCTCTGCGGGTCAAGCGTTAGAAATATTTGCTTATACTAAGGCATCGGTAGCAAAATCATTTGCATGTCAAGTGTTTGCATGCAGGTTAACTTTGCACGGATGACTGCATTAAGGAGGCACTTGGCAGCCGATGAGCTGGATGTAATGTGATGCATAAATGCTTTGTTTTGTTTGTGTATGATTTCATACAGGGATTGTCTTATGCTCTCTACATCCAGTGCAGCGTTTGTGGTTTTTATCGTTTCTCATCCCCAATTTCAAGCTGGGTTTGGGCTTTTCTGTATCCTGTGCTACATAAACCCTTTACCAGTCTGCCTGTTTCCAATGCAATTAAATATACCCAGCTACTTGTCTCCTATTTATGCAATCTGTTGTGGAGAGCAGCGCAGCCTGCGCTGCCGGAGAGCGGTAGGAGCGAGCTACGTATGTGCAAATGAGGGTTAACTTCTCATTCTATGGCGTTGAGCCTCACCTTAATATCTGGAGAATCAGCTCTATTTTAAGGTGCAGAAGGGGGATTCTGTAAGTAATTGTTTCCAATGCTGCACTGTGAGTTTGGAAATTGCTACCAGAGAAGGGGTGGGTTGGGGGGAGGGAAGGGATGATGGGATGGGACACAGACACTGAGGAAAATCTTTGCAAGGCTGTGTCCAGTGCTTTATTTGCAGTAGCTTTTGATATAGTACCATGTTTCTCTGTATATTTGTCTCTTTAAGGGCAGAGATGGCTATTTGGCTACTGATCTAACAAATGGCAAGTGTAGGGTTGGGTCAGATAAGAGTTTTTTCACTTCTTTACAGCAGAGCATTTTCTATGGTAAAATTTTCTAGAGTGTTATCTTTTATTTTAGTGATAGCAAATGTAACAAGCAGGAAAGCAGCTTTAAACTCCTGGCATTAATTTCTGGAGTATTTTTATGCAAAATATATTTATGTTATAGTAAGCAATGCTAGCTTATTTAGGAAGATAGAATAGGAGAGCTAGCAGCAGAAGGGCAACTTCCACAGCTGTAAAGCACATCAGAGCCTGTGCAGGGAACTTGCTAACCAGTGAGAATTAGTTCTCTCTCTTAAGCTAGAAAATCCAAGATTTTCAGCTTTCAGTGTGTGTTCTCTGTTTCTTAAGTTCATTCAGGAAGCACCAGAAATCAGCATGGGACAGAGAGTTACAGCTAGCTCCGATTAAATGTGTCTTCTCTGGAAAGTCATACAATGGTAGATAAAGTGAAGCACAATACAGTAGTGAGTCAAACACTGTGGTTGGTTTAATATTTGATTGAAGGTTCTGTAGGAGAAAAGATCTAGGCATAATAATGGACATCTGGGTGAAGATATTTGCTGAAATGCCAGCAGTAAGCAGTGTGAGAAGGATCTCTTCCCTTCCTTCCCTGTCTGGATGCTGAGGTTTGCTAAAAAGGCTATTGAGACACAGCTGATTTAGCAAATGCTTTCCCTAGACAAGTACTGCATCTTATCATAAGTTATTTATAATTATACTGACATTGTTTAATTGCAACTATTACCAAACCTGCTGTGGTCAGTTTTGTTAAAGAAGTCATGAGCAGCTGAAATTGGAAAAAAGTAGCAAAGGAGAGCAAAACTTAAGTGTATGATGGTTTGTCCTGTACCTGAACTTCTTTTAATGCAAACTCAAACCAGTTGAAACAGTTTTTCTTTAGGAAAATAATTCAGATGTTTTTTGTATAACTCACTCTGGCACTATCCTAATATAACTAGTATCCTTGTGAACCTGAAAATGCTGTCACTTTCTGTTGCTGGGTATACCTTTGATGCTGTACTCTCTGGAAACCTGATTTGGTTGTTGTTCTGCCTATTGCTATTATATGGTATCATCTTGCTATTCTGGGTTTCCAATGGGGAACTGGAAAGAGGATAAGATCTAATGCTTCATCTAAGGTGACCAGAAAGATCTCCAGAGTACAGCCAAGGCTGAAACCCCCTGACTGGCCTCTGTCAATGATTTCATAAGAAATACCTTCTTAGTAAGGGTCTGCAGGGTGCAAAGCAAGTGGAGAAATGGTTGGCCTCTATAAATTGCTGTAACTTGACAACCAAGTGATTTATACCAATTAAAGCTCTGTCCTATGTCATTCTTATGACAGAGAACCAGGTCAGTATTTTTCAACCAGAAGACATATATGTAAAATATTGAAAGCATTTGAAAAATAGTACAACTGTTAACCCAGCACTGCCAAGTCTACCATGTCTTCAAGTGCCATGTCTACATATCTTTTAAATAGCTCCAAGTATGGTGACTCCACTTTCCTGGGCAGCCTGTTCCAGTGCTTGACAACTCTTTCAGTGAAGAAAATTTTTCTAATATCCAACCTAAACCTCACTTGGCACAAACTGGGACCATTTCCTCTTGTTCTATTGCTTATTACCTGCAAGGAGAGGCCCAACCTCACCTCATTACAATCTTTTTTCAGGCAGTTGTAGAAAGCAATAAGGTCCCCCAAGACTTTTTTCCCCAGGCTAAACAACCCCAGCTCCCTCAGCTACTCCTCATGAGACTTGTGTGCTAGACCTTGCTTTTTAAAATACTTTATTTAAGCAGTTACCTAGTAATTTCTTTAAGGAATTGTATTTTCTTTTTAAATTAAGAGTCTGCAAAGATGGCAGTCAGGCAAGCAGTTTGTAAACTCCTGGAACAGTGAATTTTCCTTTAGGGCAGGAACTGTTTTCTGCTGAAGGAAAAGTTATTGTCACTTTTGTGATATAGTGTGGTGTAGCATATAGTGCACCAGTGGTGGTAGGTGAGGAAATCCAAGTTTTATTCCTGTATAAATATGGTAACCTTGGTTTAAGACCATGCCTTACCTTCTTCTCCAAAAACTGGGAGGAGGAGTGTGCTGGCTCACTCTAGCAGAGCATTTGGGGACTGTGGATGGTGAAGTCTGTTTTGTTACAGCAGAGGTCTCAACATCAAATGTCTCTGAAAATGGCTTAATCCTCAGAAGCATCTGGTGTAGCAGCAGTTACCAGGCTTTTGCTGTTAGTGACATAACTTGCAGATCAGTGATTTTATGCAATCCACCAAACTAGCAAAAGCATCAAAATTTTCATGGGTTCCCTTCCCAGCCTGCAGCTGTGACTCTCTATTCAGATCTTGGTATAATACAAGTTGCAGTTCCTTATATGAGCCTGAGGGCTATAAACTGCTTTGAAACAGCTGCTACATGGGATGCAAAGCTGGAAGAAAGGTATGACTTTTTCTTCTTTGCAAAGCTGTGAGTCTCACTTCATGGGCATAATCACCAAGCACTTACAGGAGAATGACCTCCCTTTGTAATCGTAGCTAAAAAGTAAAAAGCCTCTAAAACAGATACTGGGCAAATTAGTTTCTCTATTAAATTTTACCTTTTGAATTTGAACTATTTGATAGCTTATCCTAAAGGAATTGGCTTCCACGTTTATTATCCCCATGGGGTGCTCTATGTTATGGCAAAATACTAGGGCTGTCAAAGAGCCAGTCTGGCAGGCAAGGGTAGCTCAAATAGAAATGCTCTGATAGTGCTTTTACCCTCTGGCCTGTGTCCTTTGCCAAGTTTTGCATGGGGCACATGGAACAACAACCTTTTAAGCCACCTGTGATTTCAGTCTGAGGCAGGTCTCGCATAATTCTCAAATTTATCCTGCCAGGAAAATTCAGAGGGACCATTACCCAAGTAATGTGTTTCTGTGCTCCAGAGTATGTTAGTGTTACTGGACAAGAACTAGATTGTGATGGGAGAAAAATATAAAGCTTTGTATTAAGTATTTCTGAGCTTGATGCAGTTTGCTCATGCCAGAATGCTGGGAAGAATCATGATTTGCTATGCACAGGGAAAGTTGACAGGATGCTGGGCACAGATGAGAAATTCAAAAGTAAATTACACTTAACCATGCTCAGCATACTCATGCTCTAACGATGAATTGTTCATTCTGGTCTATCAGACCCTGGGGATTTTAGGTCCTTCTCTTGCTGCTGCTGAAAAGTTGTTTTGATCTTGGTATGACATAATAGTGAGGCTTCAAAAAGGAAGGAATGGTAACACAACCTCTGGAAACAGTTCACATGAGCTTTGGTGGAATCAAACAGCTGCATGGACAAGACTAGAAATGTCAGAGAGATCAGGTACAAGTGCTTAGGACAGGTTTGCTGTATCACCTTTGCAATCTGGATAGGTTGTTGCTAAAAGGATCACAACAAGTATTTAGCATCAGCACTGAAACTGGATTGTTTCCTCAATGTGCTAGAAGCATTAGAGGCTAGGAAAATAGCTAGGAAATCAGATCTACATCAAAAGAGTGCTTTTCTCCTTTTCAGATCTCAAACTAAGAAAACATTGGAAAAGAAAAAAAAGAAAATTCTTTGGGCATGGTTTGTAAGCTGGAAATCAGTAAGTTTCTAAAACAAAACAGTCTGGCTGAAGTGCTAATCTTGATATGACAGCAACTTGATCAAATTTTCAACTGAGACTCCCTGAAACATCTGCATCTATCCATCCTTGATATTGCTGGAGCATGCCCCAAGTATGAGTTAAGTGGCTTACAGAAACAATGGAATCTGTTGCATTGATAGGCACGTTTTTTAAAGTAACATGTGTATGCATAGATACATCATGCAAAATTGTGTGCATTACCATCAGAATTGTTACAGCAATAATCCAAGAAGACAAACTCTTGAGACTTTGCCAAACGAGCTTGCATTTTTCATTGATGAAAGCCCAAGTGTCAGAGTGGCTCATGGCCACCATCCCATCCAGGCAGCCAAGTTCAGAGCCAGGTCCACAGCCTTTATTCATATGAGTAATCCTTAAATGTCAGTAGAGCCAGAAAGATACTGAAACAATGAAAGCCCTCGGGCTTGGTTCAGAATATAAAAGCTATGCTCTTCACCTGGTGGGGGGAGGTGGACAAAGTTTGCTTTATTTTAGTTTTCTGTATCTTGAGTGAAGTGGGAGCTGAGTCACTGTCCCTATAAGCTACAGCATCTTTAAGGTTAAACTTGGATTTAGACTGGAAAACATAACACTGAGTCTGACAGAATCCTGGTGTTTTTAGCTGCTCAGCACTTTTAAAAAATCAAATCACAGAAAAGCTGCCCTGTTTGATTGTTCCTATTACATAATAGCAACATCTTTGGGATTTGAGAGCAGCCATGAGCAACATGTCCCTTACATAACAAATCTAAGTTGCTTTAATCCCTGCTGTGCTGCCGCTGACCCTGAGCAGCCAGGAATAGCCTGGGAGTGGTGCTGAGCTCCCCAGGCTCTCCTTTGGTGCTGCAGGATAGCCATGGAGCAGAGGTCCTTTGCTCTGAGGGGTTTTCTGCCAACCATGCTTGCTGGATTTACTGTCTTTCTTCTAATAGATTGCAAATAGTGGTTGAAGGAGCCCTGCCCTTAAAATGTCCTGTCTTGCTCTTCATGACCTGATCCTTTGCCACTTCCATTTTTTTTTTTTTTCTGAAACATCAGCATTTACCTCCATTTCCAGCTGAAAACTGGTCATCTTATGGTTTTGGTACCTTTGCTCCTCTACTAGTTAAAAAACAAACAAACAAAAAACCCCAACAAAACAAAGGCTAAGTCAGAGCTTTGGAGCAGGTCCTTGTGAGCCTTTCTTCTGTCTGTGGGATGGTGCTATGTCTTGATGCCTTGAGGGATGTGCTGGGCTTGCCAGGGTGGGTGCTGTGGGGGAAGAGCTTCAGCCAGGTATCGTTCTGAGTTCAGGGGACACCTGTAACCCCCAGCTTTGGTGGGGAGTGGGGGCCTTGTTCCTGTTCTGTGATTTCATGGGCTGGTGTGGAGATGATGGATGGCTCATTGAGGAGGAAGGAGGCTACTGGGAAAAGTTTGGGACTTGGTGTCTATACAGAGGGTCTGACCTTTCACTTGAGTCTGTCATAAATTGTCATTACTTAAATTTTCTTATTTAAAATGGATGAAGGGCAGCTCAGCCCTGCCCAAGGAGTGCGTGTGTATTGCTGGGTGCAGATCCTGCCTTGCCATCTCCATGGGAGAACTCTTCACTGCCTTGATCACCTGGGCTGCCTCTGGTATAATTGGGAGCATTTGAAGAATGATGACATTAAAGGAGGAACGTTGTGGGATTGTTTGGGGGGAAAGGATTGAGGTAGCTGTGCACAAAGAGACCTATCTAATTAAAACCGCAGGGGAATGGAGATGGTGGCTAATGAGGCTGAACACACAACTTAACTGAGTTATTTGAAAAGAAGAAACATGCATTGCTGGGGAATGGAAGATGGGGGGGGAAATAAAATGTACCTGGAATTCCATATTAAAATACAGATTTCATAGCCATTAGTGCATGCTTTGCTGAGAGTTACTTTGGATTTGGTATTTTACCACGTTTATGTGAAATGTATTGTAAGTGGTTACCATCAGTTGCATGTGAACAAAACATTTTGAAAGACTGTTTGGTTAAATCACTCTCCTAAAATGCCATTTATATCTTCCATCTTCTAATATTTTCCAAGATTCTCATCTAACTTTTCTCTACTTGGCCTTTACTATGAGAAAAAAAAGACTGTCATGATCTCCCCTTCCTCCCTTACCTGTCCTTCTCCATTCTGTCTCTCTCTCTTCCCTTTTCTCCATTATACTCTCAGGTCTTATCTAAACTCCACCTGCTCTTCTTGTCCCACAGTCAGATCCCTCATCTTGGTCTTCCATGCCCTCATATGTCTTAATTCTTCACTCTAATATCTCCTGTCCGCTTCCCATCATAATACAAATAAATGCACATCACTGACATAACTTAAAAAAAAAAATCCCATAAATTTTTTTTCCTATAAAAATCCCAACCCAAAACTTTTTTCATCTTTTTTGTCATCTTTTTAATCTGGTCAGTGCTACTTGAGAGCGCCTGTTCTTGTTTCATCTCTGAATCTCAGCAGTTTGACTTTGGCCTTTTTTTACCATTGGTAAAAGCAAAGCACCTCATGACTTCTTATCAAATCTCAGGTCTGGCTTTCTTTCCTTCTCTGCCTTGACCTGTTGTTTTTTTTGACATAACTCACATTCTCTGATTCACAATGTTTAGTTTTTGTGATTGCAATCTTTTCCTGACTTCTGTGAGAAGCTCCTTCTCTTTGCTTCCTCACCCTTTCTTGTTTTTCTTCTTTCCTTCCATACTTTTTCTGGATGATCTCATCACAAGCAAATGCAGCTAAATCTCCCTGAGCAACACCACATCACCCATAATATCACATCAAAATGTGGCAAGAAGACAAGCTGTCAAGTAGCACAGATGTCTTTAAAACAATGATCTCTGTAAATATATTAAAACCTGACTGGGTGTAATCTGTGCTTCCCCTTCAGTTTCTGTATCTAAATTTGACTTGAGTGTTGACTTACTCTAAAGATATTCCAAAGGAAGAGGAACAGAAAGTGTGGAGTTTGTTTCACAAAGGTTTTGTATCCCCTTTCCCTTTTGAGAGTAGGTGCATTGCTTCACTCTGTGCTAAAGCAGATCAGCTTATCTGTGAGTTAAAGCCAGGAAACTTGGACAGGATCCTAATCAGAAGAGCAGGATGTTTAATCTTGAGCACTGTGTTTACAGAAGATTTGATGATGTATGCCCTTGTTACCTACTCTAATTGTAATGAGTCTTTTGTTTTGATTTTGTTTTTTCTTTCTTTTTTTTTTAAGGTTTCCACCCTGGGACTGTCTTCTAAAGCATACTTCTACCAATGGAAGAAAAACTTGTTTTTCCAGCATTTTGGGTAAGCTTGTCTTCTGTATTATTAATATTTGATTTTATCTCTTAAATGTGTTTGCCACCAAAGAACTCTTCCAAGAAGCCTTTGATTCTTTTCGAATAGTGCTATTTTATCCAATGAAAACTCCATTTAATGACTGTGTAAGTAGTAGAGATAAAGGTGACTTGAAAGCAGACAATGAGGCTTTTTTACTGTGGGAAATTATCAAACAAAAATAGACCTTTGCTTTCTTAATGTTTTTGCTTTGTTTGTTAGGCATAGTATACACTGAAAATACAAGTATCTCAACCAATGTACTATATATAAATCTAAATTAAATCCTGCTACTTTTTGCGGCATTAAAACAATATTTGAAGATGGTCTTTCATGCTGGGGAAGGCAAAACTTTGTCAGTGGGGTGATGACTGTGACATAGATCCTGGTAAAACTGAGCTGTAGTGACATGAGCCTGTGCTCATGGTGAGCAATAACAATGCCAGCTGAAGCCTCTGTGTTTGCATCTCCCATGGCCAGGCATGATCCTGCCCCTGGTTTTAAGTGATTAAAAACAGTTTGGCTGGACAAGTTCTGACATCAACATGGCATAAGCATTGCTCTTTCCACTGGGGAGACCTCAAGTCAAAAGCTGTTTCTCTGGTGATGGTCACAGTCACAAACACTGTGCTTTATGGCTGTGAAATAAGTGATTGAACTGGAGTGCCACTGTCTTCTGGGTGGCAAATACATCCTGGTCACAATCCTGCAGCAGTCAGGTGGCTCAACACCAAAGAGAAGAAATCTTGTGTTTATGGGCTCGTGGGTGGCTTGTGGTGTTCCAGCCTTGTGCGTCGTCCCACGTGAAAGAAGAGAATTGCACAGTGCAATGCACATCTTCTCTTTGAGGACAACATTGCAGTACACTGAGTGATGCAAAGATTGTACAGAAATATGTTTTAATGCATTTCCATTGTTACAAATGACTCTGGGTTAAGAGCAGTTGTAACTGTGTCTTTTCATCATGAGGGGTGTAAGTCTTGTAGCAATTTTCCTGGTCTGTTCCAGAATTGTTTCCAGGAATGGCATTTTCAAAACCCTGTGTTCTATTTCAAACAAATAATGTTTGGAAGGGGTAATGTGACTTTCACCTCTTGTACTGATCTTGAAGCACAGCTTAGGAAGATGGTGGGTATATAAGAGCACAGCCCTAATTGCATGAAATTAGTGTTAGTCACAGCTGTGCCTGCTAGGAAGCTTTCTGATATGCCATGGAAATACTGTTCTGGTAGTGTTACTGTTAATAACACTTCCCAGGAACAGGTCAGAGTGATCTATGTGGGAAGGTGTGGATCAAGATTTTTATGCTGTCCCTCCCTATTTGTGCACAGGGATAGATTTTTGCTGCTTTCAGCCAAAAAATCAGAAATTCGGGCAAGTGACTTGATAATATTTTAATAGTCATCCAGTAATTCAACACTGGATTACAGTTGAAATCCTATAGAAATACTCAAGACACTTTACACGGTATCAGATGGATTAGGCATGATTCACTTATTGCATTAAATTCCATAGGGATTAATAATGTTTGGGTCATTGTTTCCTAGGCTTATGAATTGAAAGACCAAAGGGGACCACATGAATATCTATTCTTCCTGCCTGCTCTGTGGAGGTCAGAGAAATTCATAGTATTTCAGTAGTAGTCCTTTAATTTTTCTTTATTTAGCACATCTTTCTGAAAGAGACCAGGTCTTGATTTAAAGGGTGCCAGTAGTAATCAATCTACCATGTCACCATAAAATTTTTTCAGTAAATAATGAGCCTTGCCTTCCAAGACAGTCTGTATCTCTTTTGAGCTTCCAAGTGTTGTACTTCATTTTTTTTCCCTGTTGGACTGACATGGATTCTATTATCAGAATGTTGATTCTCCATTTAGTTATCCATTTAGCTAGTCGCTCTTGAAATTCACTTGCTATGAGCAGTGTTGATTTAGTATGGTGAATTTTTTAATTCAGGATTTTATGTATAGCATGACTTTAAATCACTGAGCAGTGTGAAATTAGGGCTAGAAATACGTCCTGTCAGCACATACCATTATTAAATGATGATGTCACTGCATACAAATGATCGGATTTACATGACCAGGCCTGTTTTCCATACAGCTGTGTTGATTGGTGTTAATTATGTGACTGTCTTTCAATGCCTTATTGATTGTGTCCCATGCTAATCTTTCCCTGCTGTTGCTTACTACTGATGTCAGTCCAACTGCTCAATAGGTGCTTCGCTTATCCCACTTAACCCTTGTAAATGCTGCTTTGATAGGAAGTCTTTGCAGTCACCAGGAACCTTCAGTGCACCTATGGTTTTTAAAAGAGTCATTGAATTAAAAGTTATTGATTCATCTGTCCTCTGCTCTTGAATGCAGGGTTTAAACTGGGGGGTGATTTAAAGCTCTCTCAAGTTATAGTGATGTCATTACCACTGTAACAAGTGAATAGGGCATCTTGCTGAATGTGAAGAAGTAGTTGTGAAATAAATCCGTCTTTTTCTGGATTTTTTGATAATTTTTGTCTGGAATGACCAGCTATTGAAGTCATTGCTTGGCATTAACTCTTGTTCCATTTAGGGAGGAGGTCCTATTGCCATAAACCTCACCATAGTTTTTTACTGTTTTTTTTGCTTCCATTGTTTGCTCGCATTTCTGTGATGTTAATTTGTATTCATTGCTAACTGTGTCTTTCCCCATCTGTTATGTACTATGCATTTGTTTTACAGGTTTCTCTGCTGCTGCTTTCCCTCTCTGTAGCCAGGACTCTTCAATCATAAAAGCTTCCTTTCATGTCTGTAGCACAGTGACTTTCTTTTTTATTTTAGGCATGTAATAAAACATCCCTTAGTGGGTCCTTTTATGTTTTTATATGTGACTATTTTTCCCCGCTCAGTTTTGCGCATGATTTGTTTTCAGTTTTGAGAAATGGTCTTTCTAAAATATCCAAACAAATAAATTAGATATTGGTTAAGATTACACATTGTTTTCCATTTGCAAAAGAAATTAGAGCATTGCCCTTTGCTGTAGGGAATCATAATTTTCTAGTTAAATGGTTTACCTGTATCCAGTAGGAGTCCAATATAACATCAGCTGGAATTGATTTCACTACTCTCTTGTATTAAGCCATGACTAAAATTTTCAGACTTTTCCAAAGCCACACTTTTGAAGTGGTTCTTCCAGAACAGATTCTCTGCTAGAATAAAATTCAGTGTGACAATATTTTTCATACTTTTGAGGATACAGGCTTGAGGAATACATCGCTTGATGGATTTCTAGCAGACCTCAGCCTCTCTGAGCTTGTCATTTGCCAATATTCCAGATTCTGCTTTTCTTCTTGTGCATGTGGTATCCATGGCTTTATCTCCACACCCTGTTTCTCATAAATAAGCACAGTGTCTTTTAGTGTTTGCCTTTTTTTTTAATCGTGTGTTTTTCTGTTACCTTCTTAACCTTTAAAAGAATTGAGCTTCCTTTTTGAAAAAGGCAATTATAATATTTACTGAAATGGAGCCCAGCCATTGCCATTGCAAGCAAGCTTTCAGGGGAATGAACTGCTTGCCCTTTTAAAAGAGAAGCTATTCAAATACCAGCAGTATGGTGAAAGAACGGCTTTCTATTTCTAGCTCTGCAATACACCAATCACAAGTGTTTTGGCCATTCGTTTTGACATGGGGAGGCTCTTGTTTGCTGGTCAGACCTCTTCAGTTGGCAGCTCCCAGCCCATGTGGCCTTTTGCAAGCTAGTGGTCACTGCTTGGCTGCTGTGCAGACAAGACAAACTTCCTGAGCTGGAGTTGATGCTGCAGTTGGCTTTGGGGCTGGCTCTAGAAAGCAGCTGAGGTCAAAAGCTGATAAACCTTCTCTTTTCTCATTCTTTGTGAAGGTCTTGAAAGCAAAGTCATGAGAAATGTCTGTTTCTGTGATCATCAGGTAATTTTTTTAGTGCAAACAGTGTGCAACTAGAAATTAAATTCTCCCTAAATTAAGCAAGTGGCTGGTTAAGGTGTGATCTTGGTCTGTTGCCAAAAATGACTCTCACATCTAGACTTGAGGAGGGTCTGTAAGGAGCTGTACAGATAGAGGATAGTTCACATGAGGTGATCAAATGTGAATGCCTGAGAAAAGCACAGTATAATATTGAAATATGTCATTACAAAGGTATCTTGACAACTAAGTGCCATGAGTGGGGAACCTGTAGAATGACTCACTGTATGTACTCAGGTGGGTTATGAAAGCCTTACTCAGCACTGGTGAGGCAGCACCTCAAATCCTGTGTTCACTTCTGGGCCCCTCACTACAAGAAGGATGTTGAGGGGATAGAAAGTGTCCACAGAAGGGTAACGCAGCTGGGGAAGGGTCTGGAGCACAAATCCTGTGAGGAGCAGTTAAGAGGTTTGGGTTTCTTAGCCTGGAGAAAAGGAGGCTCAGGGGAAATCTTGTTGCTCTCTGCAACTGCCTGAAAAGAGGCTGTAGTCAGATGCAAGTTCTTCCAGGAAACGAGCAGTAGGACGAGAGGAAATGGCCTCAAGTTGCACCAAGGGAGGTTTAGATTGGATATTAGGAAAAGCTGCTTCTCAAAAAGAGTTGTCAAGCATTGGAACAGGCTGCCCAGGGAAGTGGTGGGGTCACCATCCCTGGAGGTATTTAAAAGATGTGCAGGTGGCACTTGGAGGCATGGTTTAGTGGTGGACTTGGCAGTGCTGGGTTAATGGCTGGATTGGATGATCTTAAGGGTCTTTTCCAAACTAAACGAATCTGTGATTCTATATCTCAAGTTTCTGGTTTCCCATCTATAACCACACTGTTACTGACTTGTTTCTAAGGAGCAGCATCCCGGCGGAAACAAGTACACAGAGCAGGAATTAGCTTGTAGATGTTTTGAGACAAAAACACTGTTTTTATTCAGCATTGTGTGGTTTAGTATGAGAACGCCTACTCCAAGCATCCTTTCAGTATGAAGGATTAGTCAAATAAAGTGAAGTATATAAACAAGGGTTAAGAAATGATTTGTCTGCAATGACAGAATAGCAACAACTCCATAAGCTCCTGGTTTAGCCTGCTTAAATAAAGTTACTTGCAAAGAATCTTCTGATATGTTAATTATGTTCTTCATATTGTTTTTCTGAATTTCAAAACCAAGTGTGGCCTGGATTTCAAAGTAAAAGTGCATGAAAGCATGCTGTGCTTATTTTTCATAATTAATCATGTATAAGCCAATTTTATGGCAAAATAGATAAATGAGGTGTCAGAATATTTGTTTGTAAATACTTTGCTTCAAGACGTTAGTGCAATTTGGTTCTTAGACTGGATTTTGTTGAAACTATCTGTGTAGGGTGAAAGCACAACACGTTTAAAAAATATTGCAGTTAAACTCTAAATGGATATTCCATACCTGGAACATACATTTGCTTTAGTTACTGTAGCATGTGTGCTGAAACAGACAAAAAAGCCACAGTAAGGCATTTGACTAATAACAAATGCCCATGAAGATAATATATGGGTAATTTTACATATTGAAGTTTAACAACTGATGATATGTGCTTTTATTTTAAATAGGATTTACTGAATTCTACTGTGAAGTGTCATATGGAAAGGTATTATTTTATAGCTCACTTCAGTTGTCTCTATCCCTGTCTAACAAGTCCTGGCATTTAGTATGTTACATACACAGTATATCAAGTGTCAGCATTACTCTTATTCTAGGTAGTGCTAGTGAATCTTATGGCTCTTCCTCCTAAATCTGCCAAGTGGTGGAGGATATAGTTCCAATGAAAGAAAAGCTTCAATGAAAGAAAAGCTCTAATGAAAGAAAATAATTTAAACTTTCTCAGTGAACCAGTTTTGAGAAGAGTTTTGCTCAAATGCAGAGTTTCACACTGAGACAGTGTGATTAAAAGCCTATAGGGGAATCAAGCATGGGAATGGTTTTAAAGAAGATCAAGGGACTGAATGCAATTTTTTCTTCAAATGATACAATTAAAGAAACAGCATCCTCATTAGCATAATACACTAAATGATAAAAAGAATTGGACAGATGCCTAATCTTGAAATGCTTCTTAATTTACAAGTATACATTTTAAAAAGAGAGCAGTTGAGGTCTGTTCATTCTAGCTGCCTGCCTTAATCATTGAAACTGCTGCTTATATAACTTACTGTCTCAAAGAGGGACAAAATACACAAAATTGATCATCTATTCCAGGGTACCATCCATATAATTCCTGTTGCACACATATATAGATGCCAGAACATCCAGAATACTTGAGGTCATCTGTGATTGGATGCCTACCAGACAAAAGTACACACTTGAGAAGATGTTCTCAACTGGGGCCACTTGCAGTCCAAAGGCAGCTACCATAAAAATGATTTTTTTTGATTTTGACATTCATTATCCAGAGGGTGATTGATCTGAGTTTATCACCACATGTTGATCCACAGAGAAATGTATTTGAGATTCCCATCAACTTTAGTTTCTGAGGAGAACTCTTCTGAATTCTTGCAAAAATAGCATTGTGATTTCAATGAATTGTGAAAATGTGGCAAGAAGGTGGCATTTATAGTAATGCCTCCATGACTGGCCTATATTCTGTTCTTGTCCAATATAAGTTGCAGTGCTGCAGGTTCTGTTTCTCTTTAAGTTTCATCCTACTTCTGTTCATTTGCCATCACACCTATAAGCTCCCAAAGGCTTTTGAGATGAAACAAAAATCTTGTGAAGTCTCAGAATTATGTTGCCACCTGTGAATGTGGGGAGGTTCCTTAGACTGTCCAGGGTGCTGAACAAGAGGTGGGTTTGAGGCAGGGTGGGGTTTAATTGCCCTCCTCAATGCAAAGAGTTGTTCTGCATGACCCAGCACTCAGCTCAGGGTCTCCTCAGGGACCCACAGTGTCCTGTGCAATGCAGTTATTGCTCCATGTGCATTTTTTTCAAGTAAAAAAAATTGTGAAATATGAGCATCACCAGAGTATTTGGGCATACAGGGTCAGCAGCACTAACTTTTGAATTATTCCACTTACAACATCAAGGCAAGGTAGAGGCTGACTGCAAATGAATGTCAGTTTTTCTAGCTGGAAGCAAACCTCTTTTTCTCTAGTCCTAAAGCTTCTCAGATGGAGCGATAGGAACCACTACTGTGAAGCTGCTGTGGCAGCCAGAGAGCAGAGGGGTAGGCTGCAGTAGGCATAACAATTTACTGCTCCTTTGAAGCTCACGTGTTTTGGTAAGTACAAAACCCAATTTATATGTTAGATAAAGAAAAATCATCCACTGATGGGTAAATTGACAGGTCACTCTAGAAAGTCAGAGGATCTACTGGCCATGGTGTTAACGTTGTTGCGGGCTGGGTTTGTGTTTGGCATCAAGACTGCTAAGCAAATATTAATCCTGCCAGAAGATGGTATGGCAGGTAACATGTTCTGTTTTCATCTTGACCTTTGAAGTAATTTGGAGCCAAAGACCTGCCTGTTTGATTTTTCTGGTGTCTTAACACATCGAACTGAATGTGATCCCTTTATGTCCTGCTAGCTTTTCATAGATGCTGAAGTAGTAACTGTGAGGCTGGAGAGTTCCAATCTATAAAAGGCAGCACTATTGATCTTGCTGATATGAGTTCAAAGCACTCTCTGGAAATACATATGATAGTTCTGGAGAATGAATCAATGGTGTGCTATGTGCTAGGGTGTGCATTTTTGAGGCAGTGCTGTATCTCATTCAGAACTGTGGTTGCCACCAGTGAGTTGCTAGCACTAAGATGTGAGCATCCCTACCTTTAGCTGATCGGATCGCTGGTAGCACTTCAGCCATTCAAAATTCAATGTTGCAGTCTGTAGGACTCTGCAGACTTGCTCAGGATTTTCTCTCCATGCATCCCTGTTCTCTGCATACTGTGCCCAGGGCTGCTTCATTTGGCATGAGTTGTAGGGTGACCCTTCCTCATCCACTTCAAGGATTTTGGGATCTGAAGGTGTCCTTTGCTGGCACAGCATCTGGATTTCTTTATCAATGAGAAAGATGGAGACAGGGTGACATGGATGGCTTGGGGTCTAGTTAGAGTGTATTCTTTGGGCCTGAGGATTCAATTCTTCCCTAAACTGGACATTGTTATCTAGTCTGTGCTCATGGAGAGCTTGTTATAACTTGTGTGTGCTATAAGGACCAAGACTGAAACAGTTTTCCTTTCTGTTTGTTTTGTTGTTTCATTTTTTTTTCTTGTAGATTATAATGATATTCATTAAAGTCCCACGAAATTTTCTTGTGGATCTCCTGATATTTCATGATTTTTTTTAATGCCTGATTTGCATACCTGTTATTTATACATATATGTATAAGCTTTTTCTAATATCTACAATTTGAGGAGAAAAAGCAAGCAACTATTCTAGAAGTCTGAATTAACAATTGACAAATAAATGTTCTGTAATTAATTTTTAATGATAGTTTGGAGGAGTAACTCATAATTTTTTAATTGCATTTTAATTTAATAGTTTCAATGCAAAATTTACTCTACTCTTATTTATTTTACTTACACTTACAGGTAAATAAATGTAGACTCAGGTTTTTTTCCTGCTGGAAGTACACAGGTGTGTAGCCTGGCATGTATATTTTTCTACAATTCACATAATTCCTGTCAGATGTCATCTGGTTACATTTGAGCTGCAGTTACAGATTTGTCTGTGTTCCACTGTTGGGATCCATCTCTACAGTAGCTAGGAGGTTTCCCAGAAACATCAGCAATGATCTTACTTTTTCTCTCATAACTCGAGTCAATTTTTTTTTTTCCCTACAATGTTTTGTTCTTATTACATTAGTTAATACTGGGATAAAATACTTAATATTAGTTTTGACTTTTTGAAAAACTTGTCAGAAACTTATAGTAAGGCTTTTGTCTGCCCAAATATTCTGGAGGGTATGAACAGTTTCCACGTATAAAGGTGTCTCTAAAGGAAAGATCGAAGCTGCTTCTTGCTCAAGTGAGTTTACCTCTTAAGGAGGAGGAGGCCTTTGCTGACAAACTATTAAAAAATAAATGCAGGAAGCTTGGGACCTGTCCTCCATTTTCTGATTCGCAAGAGCATTCTTCTTCTGTCTGCTCTGATGCTGTTTAAAATTGGTTCCTGTAAATTTTGGGGCTTTATTAATTTGACTGACATGAGAATGCTGTTTCTATGGAGTCAAAAGCATGCTTTGTATGCTGGTTCCATAAAAAGGAGGAAAAAAAGTAAATAATTGTTCCACTTTTGAATATGAGAAAAGATCAAGAGCCTTTGTTTAAAAATAAAGGGAAAAAAAGCACAATCCTTCTTCCAAATTCTCCTGAAGAATGTATTTGTTAGATATTTATCTCTTAGGGATTTTCTGAACAGAGGAAGCCTGAATTTAGGCATATAGCTGGCTTTAGAATGTGTATTTTTCTCAGTTTTCACTCTAAATATTTCACATATTTAGGGTTTTATGTTACTTCTAGTTTAGACTACAACATACAAAACTGTGAACCTGCCACAGTTTTTAGAGAAACCCACATCATTCTATTTTTGCATTGAATACATGTTCCACTCTTAGTAAATTTCAAAGACTACTTTGTTAAAATTCCCTGGGCAATTGGCTTGGCATCTGTTAATTTAATTCCCATGTAGTACTGTAATAGGGTATAAATTAGAACTCTGGGGACAACTGATAGTGTTCAGTGAAGATGGAACTCTAAAGGATATGAAAAGGATTGCTTTGCTGGTGTTGCAAGTGGTGATGAAGAGGTAGAAGAAAGTTTAGAGGAGACAAAGGAGCATGAGCTCTTCCAATAACAAGCCTGATCCCAAATGGGAAGAAATTATTATTTGCACCCTGTATCATATAAATGCTTGATCTCAAGGTCAGCAAACAGATTTTTCTTTCCTCAGTCACTCTTCTGGTCTCCCTCAATTAATCCATGCTATAAATTCCTGGCTTGACTCCCCTACTCATACCAGTTTCTTTTACCATCAGTAAAAATCTTTTGGATGCATTGATTTTTTTGATTTTCTACCTTCCTTCACCTGGGCAAAAGGCAAGAACCGTATGCTGAGGGTTAGGAAATACCATGTTGCCAAAAGACTCATCTCCTAACTAGAAGAGAACACAGCACAAATTATAATGGACTGTGTGTAGATTCATACTGACATGCTTTGAAAACAATGTTTTGGTTCAGTTAGGAGAAAATTTTGTTATTGCTCCACTGACCTGCAATTATGTGAGGTGGTATCATAGTCAGGCAAGTCTGGATGGAGGCAAGAGGGAATCCTTATCTATTGATACAGAAACCAAGAAGGAAACAGCTCTCTGAAAAATTACTCTGCTGCACTTTTTGCCACTATTGATGGGTCTCTTCAAACTTTGCCACTTCTAACACATTTTCTTCCTCAACTTTTTCAGCTTTTTTTCCTGGAAAAAATTAAATGTTCTTGGATTTATGTTCCTGCTGTTGACACTGCACTTCACATGAAAAACATTTTATTTGGAAACATGCTGATGTTATGATGCCATTACTTTATAAATTCATCCTCGAGTGGGGACTGACCTGGTTTTACCACCTTTCACAGTTGCAGTTACCACTGCTAGGTCAGCTCTTTCCAAGACTATCTGCCTGATGTCCTGCCATGCCATTCTGCACCTTATTGCATCTCTGTTTTTTCTCTTTATGAATGGCTTACCAGTATTTCAGACATGTAGCTAAAATAGATATTCTCTTCTTTTTGTTTTTCCCCTCTGCACATTTTTCTGTGCAGGGAGCACAGTTGACTACTTCCCACTCTCACAGCAGGGAGTTACCTACACATTTTACTTGAAATCCTGCCACTTTTCCTGTAACACCCCTTAGATATTCAGTGCTCCACTTCTGGTGCAAGTGCTTTTCCCATCACAGCTGTGGACATCAGCCACTCTCCTGGCTGACCTTCTCTGCTGCATCACCTTCTGTGTGGCCCCCTTGGCTGCCTCTCATCCGTGGCCGAGACAGTAGAAAGTTCTTATCCTCAGCCCTGGATGCTCTTCCCATCTCTACCTGATCCTTGGGCAGTTTGATGCCTCACTCATGAACCACTTGTCAGTGACTCCAACAGGGGCACTATTATGTTTGTTACATTCCACTGATTTTATCTCCACACACTGGGAACTGGTGAAGCTGAATGGGGAAGCTGGTAAAAATAGTTTTGTTGTAATGTAGATTAATGTAATGGGGTTTGTGCTTAGTCAATAATGTGGGTCAGTTCTAATCTTGTGGGAGGTTTGGGGTTTTTTTTCTTTTAAATATGAAGAAAATCACCAGGAAGAATGTTAAAGATTTCAGTTTTCTGCACCTTGAGGCAAGCCCTTCCTGGAAATGAAGAATCTCTTCTCAAAGATGGACTGTTTATAAAGTCAACTCAATGGATTCACTTCAGCATTTTGGACTTTCATGGTCGAGAATAAGCAAGAAACTACTTGGGGCCTGAATGTCTCATCTGACTTTGCACTGAGTCAGCTCCAGGAACTCTACCACAGAGTAACACCTGAGCTATATAGTGCTCATAATCAGAGAATCTTCTGAATTGGAAGGAACCCACAGGAACCAGCAAGTCTAGCTCTTAAGTGAATGGCCTGATTTACTGGGGCAGGGTCTTTGATATGAGACTTTGAAATTGTCTGTTTTAATATGGGCTGGCTGAAGAGGGGCTTTAAATCACAAAAGCATATTGCAGGATGACATTTGTCTGAGAACTGAGGCTTGTCAGGAGTCTTACTGGTTTCACTAGCCATTTGGATGAAGCAGACCATGGATCTGGTTCTGCCAGGGTCTGATGGCTTTTGCTCAGCTTTCATGTTTAGAGTAGGATAGTGGGAATCCAACAACTATCCTTCTTTTCTAAATCTTCTGAAAGGTGTTTTAGTGGGTGTCACGTCTCCATCAGATCATCCCATCCTCATCAGTGAGAACAGAAATTCTTCTTGGGTCTTGCAGGCACTGCTTCAGCGGCATTTGTGTCCTGCCTGTAGGAGACGTCCCTGCCTGTGGTGGCAGATGTTGGGCCTAGGTGATCTTTAAGGTCCATTCCAACCCCTTAACATTCTATTACTGCTTTTTCCTTTCTTTTAATTTTTTTTATCTGCTTTTTCTTATTGCCTTCAAAAGGCTGTGTGACTTGACTGGGAATACAGTTTTCACATGCTTACAAGTTCCATTAAAATGTCAGTGGATTGAGCCCACTGGGTCTTCTTTGGTTTATTGTACAAAGAACACAGTCTGTGTCCTCAAGATCCATTTTTTTATAAAAGTCTCCAGGCTGTACCTCACAATATACTAAATTTTATTTCACTTTTTAAATGTTATTAAAGGAGTTTGGATTTTACCTTAAATTTCTGTCTTATAGTACTGCAAGCTGCCTTGAAGGAAAGGTTGTTGCTGCTGTAAAAATCCAGCTGGCTTATGCCATGTTCTTGGCATAAGTAGAGGTTTTTTACCAGCTGGAACTACAAAAACTGTCATTGCGGCTTCCCATCCAAAGCAAGAATTAATGGCACTAATTCTGAAAAAATGCACCTGCAAACCACTGGTAGGACAATATCCCGAGGAAAGTTCCACAGCACAAGGTGGAATTGATAGTCCTGGAGTCTGATTTTTAAGTGTGGAGATCTGTCAAATTGGAGCTTCCCTTTGCAGAATGTCTGGTTGTTTTACACATGACTCAAGGGCATTGCTGGGAGGAGCCATCTCTGAGCACCTCCTCAAGTGCACTGGTCACCCTTCTGAGCTGACGCATCCCTTTTATTCCAGGAGAGTGGCTGTACACACATGGCATAGAGCAGGACAGAGCTTCCTCTTTACCTTGAATTGCCCAAAACTGTAAATAACCACTCATCACTAGACAACATGGATGGTGTCCATTTGTAATAAAGCTGGGCCTTGCTGATCAGTCTACAAGTCCTCTTGCAAGCACCATTTCCTTTATCCAACTCCACACTCCATAGGGGAACAGCCTAAATTTCTTGTGAGAGCAAATACGTGTAGGCAGTTTATCAAAGTAAGGGGGAAGCATCTATGCCACCTCATGTTCTTGGTGTAATCAAAGAATTTGTGCTCTATGGAATATCTTTAGAGAACAGAAGAAATCTTTATTTTTCTGCTGAGAAATTGGCTTCCTGCTGATCTAGTGAATCTCAGCCATCCCTGATGCTTATTAACTTTTATACTCTGAGAGTTCATTTTGAGTGTTCTTTTCTAAGAGGCCAGAGAAAATTGCCTGGGATATGGAGAGCAAGGAATATGAAAACATCTCTGGTTAATGCAATATTTAATCCTCTTATTTGATATCAGTGATAAGCGGATTCTTGATCTGTGTGTACTATGGTCATTTTTGTAGTCAGGATATTCTGTTAGCACAATGACTAATGCCTCCCTTCCCAACTACATGAATGCTTCTTATTTACACAGCTTAAACTCTTTATTCTTGTTACTAACTGATCATTTAGCAGACTGGCTGCTGGCATGGCTGGGCACTGCAGATTGAAGGAGAGTGCTGTCAGTGACACACATCATTACACAGGCTCTGGCCCCGGCTGCTGGGAATTGTGCAGGAATAACGTAAAAATATCTGGCACACTAAGGCTGAAAAGCATAGAACTGAGCCACTTGCACTGCTTAACTGTTAGTGTTCAGAGTGTCTTTCAGCATGATCTTAAGCCACACTATATGTAGTGAGTAAAACAAAATCTCTTAGCAAAGCTGAATGTCTTTCATAGCTAAATGTTCAAGAGAATCCTTGATAGCTTCAGTTGTGTCTTGTTTTCATACATGATTTAGGGAAACAATGATAACAGTATGACTGCAAGCATGGTTTAAATTTAAGTGGAAATACAAAAGAGAAGGCAGGAAACTGAGGTTAGAGAAAACAGACAGGGGAGGATAATTAGGTGAGAAGACTGAAAGAAGTCTAAGGGGTGGCAGAAATAAAACTTGGAAGGATGATGGGGAAGTAAACTTCGACCCAACAAAAGCTTTCAAAGAAGGTGGTGAAATGGTCTGCAGCATGTTAGACACAGATACTGCTCAACACAGGCTTTATCTCAACGGTGTATGTTGTAGACTTAGAAGAGATGGAAGGCATCCTGAGACATCATCTTTTACATGTGCACACTCTAAAATGTTGCTGACCCATTTTCCTATGCACTGATGAGAATCCATGGCACTCACTAATTGCATGGGTGCTCTTTTAGACTCTGTTCAGGCAACTGGAAATATTTAATTGATATCAAGCTTTCAACTGGAGGTTGAATCCAGGTACTATGATAATCCCCTCAGTAAAAGTAACTTGAAAAGTCACCATGTTATGTACATCAGATACCATCAGATTACAGTGGTAAAACCGTTCCTTCAGGAGGAAGTTTATCTGTGCACCGGGAATAATTTAAACTTCAAGAGCAATAGAACTGAAGTTTCTTTTTGATGAAGGACACTTTGGTTTTTAGCATCCACAGAATTGACAGAGGAAGGTAGCTAGAGAAAAGGACATCAATAATTAGAACCTCTTACTCAGTGTTTTGTAGTTTTGGTTCTTACCAGAGATCTGTGACTAGTGTCACAGATCTTTATGATCTTTTGCCTGGTCAAGAGACATTCCCATGCTTCTGTTTCCCTACTTGCCCCATGTTTGAATTATTGGTCCTTAAAACTGGACCTAAAACAAACAAGTCTCATGCATGTAAATATGAGTTCTTATGCCGTGTTGTGAGTACTTATAGAGTTTTTCTTTTATACAGAACATGTTATCATGTCCAAATAAGAGTATCAGCAAAAATAAGGGTAGGAAGAAGCTGTTTCTGAACCATCTGGTACACTTCCACTGTGTTCAATTAATTTTAGAGAATTTTCTTATGAGTGCTAGGAGCTCCAATCACTCTATATTCTACCATGAAAGCAATGAGACAGTCTTTAAAATCAAATGTTGATTCAGGAAAAAGAGTAAATCCCTTTCACATAAAGAAACGTTGCAGCTATCAATTAACATGTCCATGAAACACTGTTCACCAAAAATCAGTAGAACTTTAAAGAATTACAATTTTATGAGTTTCAAGACTACAGAATTATGCTAATGGTCACGAAACTAGCAGAACCACTGAAGCTTGGTATCTATTGGATTTATCTCTCATGATAGTTCACTTTTTACTGAGTTGTACCAAGCCCTTTATACAGAGAAGCCACAGAGGAGACAGTCCTTAGTGATGCTGGAATTGCTGTGGAAACATCAGTCACAGTAGCACCTCATTAGGCAATAGACAGTCACCATGGGAGAGAAACCATGATGAAGAGATTAATTCCTTGTTGTATCATAAAATACTTATTCCAGTTGCAGCTTTCTCATCATTAAGGAAAAATTTTCCCATGAAGACTTTATGTTGTCATATGAAGTTAAAGCTACTTTCCAGGCCTTCCTTAGCTCTATTCCCTGATCACCAACTTTCACAAAACCTTTGGGAATTCACCACTTCCACAGTTGCTTGAAACTGGCCAGGAAGTTAAAAATAAGACAGGTCATGCATATGAACTGTGGTAATTCAGGACGTACTTGGACCTAAAGTAAACCCTTATATGTAAGAGCTCATTTGGTCTGTAATGGCTGGATCTGAGGCTGTGGGGTCACAGATGAGGTGAATGTTTGTTCCTTCTATACTCTGCCTTACTCTTACATTGTCCTATGAAGTATGGTTCATAATGCCATTGGGCATAGGATGAGAAGCCAGATGGGCTTCAGCTCTGATCTGAGAGGGCAACTGCTGTAAAACACCTTCAAATTTCTTAATAGAAAGATGATAAAAGCAAGGAACACCCCAGTGATGAACATTTTAATACAGTAAAAGGCAGGCAGTAAGCTAACCCTAGTTGGCAGGTTCTGCAGAAAAGCCAGAGAGGAATGTGTGCAGAGCAATCAAGGAGCACTTCTGGACCTCACAGTGGCTGAAGACAGCTTTGACAAATCTCCATCTCAAGGAGGATTTTCATCTCTCTGATTTCAACATGGTAGATCATACACATACCAAAAGCAAATTAAAAAAAAAAATCCACCCCCCAAAAAACTGTTCTACAGTTGTATGCTAAAGTGAAGTATGGACAATTAGAACTCCTTTCCTAGACAGTTTCTATTCTGTAATGGGAATTATGTGTTGATGTCAGAGGAAAATGGATTCTGATGGTGATCTTAACTTGCTGCTTGTACAGGCTGTGATACACAGTAACTGAATGTGAATGCTTTCAGTTTAGGCAAAGGGTAAATAAATACACAAGTCTATTGAGCTAAAACATGCTTATTTGAAGCAAATCAATGATGATGTTTTTTGATTAAAAAAAAGCAAACAAAAAAACCCAAACAAACAAACAACAAAACCCAAAAACCTCCTTTAAGCTGTAGAATTTAATATTTTTTTGTCATGGTTTAGCCCCAAATCAGACCCTCATGCATTCCCCACCAGCAGGATTGGGGAGAGAATTTGAAGAGTAAAAATGACAAAACTTGTGGGTTGAGATAAAGACAGTTTGATAGGGGAAGCAAGAGCTGTTCATGCAAGCAGAGAAAAACAAGAAATTAAAATAATTTTTTCCCATGGGGCAGGCTGATGTTCAGCCATTTCCAGGAGAGCAGGGGCCCATCACACATAACTGTGACTTGGGAAGACAAAACCCATCACTGCAAATATTCCTCCTTTCTTCCTTCCCCCAGCTTTGTATGCTGAGTATGACACCACACGTTCTGGGATATCCCTTTGGTCAGCTGGGGTCACCTGTCCCTGCTGTGTCCCCTCCCAGCTCCATGAGCACCCCCAGTCCATTCATGGGTGGGGTGAGAGGCAGAAAAGGCCTTGACCCTGTGTAAGCCCTGCTCAGCAGTAACCAAAACATCCCTGAATTACCAACACTTTATTTTTCCCAGCATAAATTCAAAACACAGTCCTGTAAGCAGCTACTGTGAAGAACATTAATTCTGTACCAGCCCATAACCAGCTCATCATGACACACAAGTTCTTTGTAGAGAAAGAAAACATTTTAGTTTTTTATTTCTAGTGCCGTTGCATCTGCTCTTGAAAGCTGCTTGGGTTCATGGTGTTTGTGTATCTGGTTTCTGGGGATATCCCTTTTTGGTTGCAAAAGGGTTTGTATGTGGTTTTTTTGGCTGTTGCTGGCTTTACTGATGGGAATTGCTGGTATCTGTCACTGGTTTATTTCCTAGAGGCAAATTGACTCAGTGGTCTTTGTGCAATACCTTATATAATGATAATTCAGGTGGAAGAGTGTCCTCCTAAAATTATACTGGGAAATAATCTATATGTGTGTTGTTGCCCATAAGGAGATTCCCACTTAGTTTTCAAAAGTATTTATTCCTGGTAGAATAAAGACCTTAAGACAGTTTTTTTCACTTGGGGTGCTGGTGGGGATGATCAAACATACGAGGCAGGTTTTTAGCTGTGAAAATAATCAGCAACCAAATCCCAGTGAAAGAATAAAGAAATATTGAAGGACTCTTGGCAAATAAAACACCTCCTTCAACACCCTTGAAAGTTAAAAATGGGACACTAAATTGTATCAATCATATACTTTAAAAACTGGACTCCAGTTTGCTTTTATTTCAACAAATGTAGATTTTAAATCTCAGATGAATAACATGTAGCAGGAAGGCATATTGTGTTTGCTTTTTGGTGTGTGTGTTTTTGGTTTTGGTTTTTTTTTACCCAGAAATAGCTCTAAGTAACTTAAATTCAGTTAAAAGGAGCCCATCTGTTACTGTTCTTGTTTTCTTACCCATCATTTAAATGGTAAATATCAAACTGTAAACACTTAACTGTGTTTTCCTCTTTGACAAGGAACACGTGGTAACAGTTCACCTTATTGTGAAAGTAGTGCAAAAAACACAAGGCAGGTCTGAAATCATCAGCTTGATACACAGTACTTATTCCAATCAACTGTGAAACACTTCCCCTTAGTTTCTTTAGGTCACATTACCTGCTTTTCATGTTTACTTCTACATTAATTTGAAAGGAGGTAACTAACCCTAGCTGATAGGAATGTTTTAGAAAGGAACAGTTTACACCCTGTGAATTTTTGAAATGCCCTTTTTATTTTAATGGTGCACATATACTTGGTTTAATGAGTTTGAAAAGCTTTAATTTAAACTACAGTGAGTGCTCTAGTGCTCTAGTACTACTACCAAAGCACTGTCAGGCAACACTGATTCTTATCTAACAAAACAACATAATCAAAAAAGTACAGTAATTTTTATAACAGTGATGTTTTCCTTCATGGGAAACAGCAAATAAATACGCCTGAAGACTCTGCCTGGGCACAAATTGTTTGAAGCTATCCCTTGTTGTAGTGGGGTTTTTTTCCCATCACATTTAAATTTCCCTTGGTAGCTCTGCTGTCACTTGTAGGCTTTATCTTTCTGAACCTAAGGTTTTTCTTTTGCAGCCCTATCTCAAAATCTATTTATTTTAGGTTCTTGAGTTTTCCTACCATGACAAACATACTATTTTTTCCTGATTTTCTGAGGTAGTCAAGACAAATGAAGTGGGATGAAAATATAATAGGTTTTCTCTGACCAACTGCAGTATTATGTGAAGCTATAGGTTTGTCTCTATTATCTCTATTTATTACCAGGCCCCGAGGAGAGCCTGTCTGCTGACACTGCTGGAGCAGTTCCTGGCCTGAATTAGACCCCTGCCAGGTAGCTTTCTCCCAGTGGGTTCCCAGGCCTATTTTCAGGAATTGGAGGGTCAGGACATGTCCCCATCAAGCAGCTTGCATGCACTCACCCATTTCAGTCCTCTCTTGGAAGGTGACCTTATTCCCAGGAAGCTACTTGGGAATGACTAATTTAATGGGATAGCTGTAGCCTATGAGGTTTTCTCAAGCAACCTGAGCTGGCAGTGCTGGCAGCTGGTGAGCAAGGCAGCACCAGCACTCCGGTGGTAGCAGTGTTTGATCCCACATCTGTACATGCCCCTCCACTAGGCTGATGTAGTGGTAGAATGGGAGGTGAAGAGCTCTGTGGTGCCTGGCTCCTGTCTGCCCTGCCACCAACACTGTGCTAGAGGTCCTCTGTCCCCTTGCTCTGAAGGAGGTGAGGAATGTCCCTCAGGACATTCCCTCCTGGACGTGGGAGCAGGGTTCAGTGGTTGAAGTAACGTAACCTCCAGTGGTAACAAGGGAATCAGAACATGTGTCAGAATGTGATGTTTTCAGGCTCAACAGGTTTACAAAATGATTTAAAATGAGGCTGGTGCTAGTTTCTGATTTATTTTTCCCCATTTTCTTTCTAAGCACTGAGTTTCATTTGTTTCTCAGATCATTCTTCTTCCATTTCTCAAGACATCACTTTCTTCCCATTCCTGTTCCCTCCTTCTGTTGTGTTCTCACATTCCTAGCTGCCTGCCCCACTCATGAATTCTGCTGTATTGCATAGTTTCACTTGTCTGTGACCCAGTCCTAATCTTCTGTCATTTATCTCTTCTCTGGTGCACAGACTTGTCATGCCCTCAACCCCCCTTGCTCCCCACCAGTGAAACCACATCAGCAATGCTCATGACTCTTGCCTTTCTTTACTTCCCTTCTTCTCTGTTTTCTCAGATTGAGCAGAATTGTCTCCCTTCCCAGACTGCCACCTCTAGCTGAGCTCAGTGTCCTTGCCCATCTCAACCCTTTTCAAGCTGTGAAGTTTCTCAGGTGTCCCATCATACTGACACCCAAATATATGGGTTCCTGGATATTGATACTGCACTGAGTAAAGGGGGTACTGACTAATCTTTTCTTGCTCAAGCATGTTTAAAAAGCAGGATTTTTAATCCTCCTTCTTCCCCAGTGCAGACACATTCAGGTGAGACTGTTTTCCAATTTTAGGAAAAAATTAGAATTTGTTGCCATACAGAAAAGGAGTGGGGAAGAAATAATTATGGAATGGAAAAACTCTCTCATTTAACTGTTTTGCATTTTTGCAGCAGAGTTGCATAAGTGCCAGGTGACATCTCTGTGCTTGTCTCTTTGTGGGCTGGTACAAGCAGTAGGAAGAGCCCTGTGAGGCTGCTCATGGGGGAGAGATGAGGTGGCTGCCCAGATACTTCAGTTCGGTGCTTTGGCAGTATTTTCTGAGGCACAGTTACTGGATTTTCCTGCTGGCACAGGGGGATCTGTGAGCTGCAGCTTCCTGGCAGGATTCTGGGAACAGCACCAAAACCCCCGACAGGCAGCGAGCAGGTTTGTGCTCTGAGTCAGAAGCAGGCTGAGAAGATGCAGCCTTCAAAGCATGTATCCAAGATGAGGAAGGGGATCTGTGCAAGGAGGATATTTCCAGTGTAAGGCTCAGAGCCTGGGGGGACCCTCTCCTGCCAACACTCTCGGTGAGTCTGCGGGTCAGCTGCTAGTTTTCATGCAATCACAGGAGAAGGGAGATCTCTGCCTTTCTCCACTGCTACCCTGAGCCAGCTCATCCTTCTAGCTATTTCTGTCTATGCTTATCTATAGCATCATCCCCCCTTGTGCTTGTGTACCTGCCAAGCATTCAAAGCAGGCACTGCTGTGGCAGCCTCTTTCCTTCTCTCCAGCCTGGAGGATAAACGACTGGATTGCCTTTTTTTTTTTTTTTTT